>JAPMUY010002068.1:0-7500 GCA_026901105.3 Galaxias olidus | reverse complement strand
CATGATGTCACTGTGTGTGTGTGCAGGCCCACAGTGAGAGGGATAGTCTGTTTCTAATCAGCACTGCTCCCCAGCCCTCCTCGCTGCCCGCCCCCCCCCCCCCCGACCCTCGCACATCCCCCAATTTTCTCTTCGTCTCTCCTCCTCCCCCTGTTCCAGACACAGTCCCTCCCCCAGAGTAAGGGAGGAAGTGACACAGAACGTGACAGAAAGCCAGCTAATCCAAAGCTTCATAAGCGTCAAATGAGCAAACGGCACTGCCAAAGCGATCCTTGCTAACCATGCTAACCATGCTAAGTGTACTGTACTACAGTAGTGAACTCTTACTCCTGCCTTTCTGCTTCTGGGACATACTCTCTCGTCAGTTGGAGGGGGACAAGGGTGGAGGAGCAGACAGCTTCTCCATGGACCCCCAGCTGGAGCGTCAGGTAGAGACCATTCGGAACCTGGTGGACTCCTACATGACCATCGTCTGCAAGGCCATCAGAGACCTCATGCCCAAGACCATCATGCACCTCATGATCAACAACGTAAGCTGCGGTGCCACAGCATACCCATATAAGCCTGGTCCTTTTGTCCTCCTGTATTTCTGGCCTACGGTACACAGCCTACTCCCATAGTCAGGTTATTTTGTTTCTCTGTATGTCTGGATATTCGTTTTTATTAATTGTTTTGGCCTCTTCGCGGGTCTTTCTCCCAGCAATCTTTCTCTCAGGCAGGATAAGGAGGAGGGCGTACAGTGTCTCCCTCGTCTCCCCTTTGTCCGTGTGTCTCTGCGCAGATCAAGATGTTTATAATCCATCTCTCTGCCTGGCGCTAGGTGAAGGAGTTCATTAGTGCGGAGCTGCTGGCCCAGCTCTACGCTCTGGGAAAACACTCGGTGTTGATGGACGAGTCCCCGGAGCAGGAGCAGCGGAGAAAGGAGGTGCTCAGGACCCACAGTGCCCTGAAGGAGGCCCTGGCCATCATAAGAGAGATCTCCACCTCCACCTCTTCCACCCCTCTGCCTCCCCCCGTCGACTCCTCCTGGATTCAGCACAGCAAGTAAAGGGTCCAATCCCCATGGCTCATAACTGCGATGGAACAGGAACGGGATGCATTTTACGATCAACCCCCCTCTCTCTCTCTCTCTCTCTCTCTCTCTCTCTCTCTCTCTCTGGCAGCTCTCCTTCCAGCCCAATCGGTCCAAAGAGGGTACTTTCTGGTCACAGGCCCCCGTTCCGTGCCGCCCTCCCTGGTTCATCCCGCCCAGGGGCCCCTGCTCCTCCGGCCAATGCTGACTGCCTCCATCAGACCCCTGGGCGACCCAACCGGGCCCCGCCTTCCGTGCCCAGGTAGTTCAGCAACTCGTTTGAATGCATCCCTAAAACGATGCTATCTGCTCAAGCCGTTCCTATCAAACATATAATACATGCACACACACACGCACACATTTAGCCTATACCCTGGGCTGCGGAGGCATTGAGTTTGTTATTTGAGCTGGGTGGGGGTCTGCTGGAAAATGTGTTTTTCATATTCTCCTTCCCATCAGCCCAGTAGACAGGCCCTTTCTCTGTCCAGCTTTCTGCTGGAGCCAGAGACAACAGGCTGAACACTCTCTCTCTCTCTCTCTCTCTCTCTCTCTCACACACACACTCTTTTTTCACCACTCTCCTTTTCCTCTTTTTCCTAGCATGCATTCGTTTTACGGCTTTCCCCCTTTTCCCTCATGCAATATCTCTCTTTTCTTTCCCTCCCCTCCACTTTTCTACACTTCTCTCCCTCCACCAGTTCCTCCCCTGCTTTTGGCCCGTCTCTCCTTTTTTCGTTCTGCCTCATTTCCTCAGTGTTCTCAAACGGTTCTTATGAGCCTCTCCCACTGCCAGGCCACCCTTTCTCTCTACCCACCAAACCTCTCCTAACCATCACACCCTTATTCTGCTCTCATTTACCTACTCTAGATTTTGTCAGATTTTTCAACACTTCTTACCCTTCATTTGCCTCTAATAACATACTACATCTGGTTCGTGTGTGTGTGTTTTTCATGTGAGTAGGCCTACTAACAATTGTAATATGTTGGACCCCATCTCATAGTTTGAATGGTTTCTCCATCACCTCTCCAGGAGGCAACCCCCAGCTATTCCCAGTGTGAAGCCACACTGATGCTACTCGTCTCAGAACTTCACTACCCAAGTATCTCAGTGGTGACTGACTTTCCCCCAGAGAGGCCAGTGAACTGTGTGATGTATTATCCAGGCCACAAGCTCAGTTTCTCTCCATCTTATCCTCTGGGAAATCCAGTCTGCTGGACTTGGCCTGGCCTTGGGCCTGTTTTGTACATAATGTCTATGTCTATAAATGCTGGAGTCTGATTGGGTGCTTGCTGCATCCCTGACAGTCCTGACACATGGTCTCTGTGTAAATAATAAAGCAATTTTATATATATAATAAAGGTCAAACAGTTTTTTTTTCTGATAAATGTGTAATAATATTAATGTCGTTGAAAGTATAACATGACTTTGAGCTAGCCTTTCAGAGCTAGCAAAGGAAATTATTTTTGTTTGTACATTTGCATTTCACTCGTCGCTATGACGGTTTCTATGACAACATTAAGTAGCAAAAAAGTCGCACCAGAAGTCTAATTAGAGTGAAGACGTAGGGCCGGGGACAGAGCTTAAGTGGGAAGAGGAAATTAACAACTCGGTTGAACTTTGTTAGAGCCGAAGGTAAAAACTCCAACCACCATGGTACAACAAGACAATTCACAGAGACGGGCAAATGCGGCAGTCACCACCTGTGGCAAGCCCAAGAAAGGCGATGTGAAGGTAGGACATCTTGCGGAGAACTACTGTAGTGACGTTACTGGTGTAAATAAATGTAGTTGGCCGAAACTAGGCACGGAACTGCTAGATCTTTCTGTGAACAGTACTGTTTTCATAATGTATTGTTTGGAACTAAACATCACACAATGAATGACTCATTAATAGGAAAATATATTTATTTGCATAAACCAACATTCCTTATCCTTAGTTCAATCAAATTAAAACTGACATACACGTGGTATAATCGTGACTTAACACTGATCAGTGGTTAAGAGCCCTTTGTCATAGCCTAGGCAAGATATACATATACAACATATACATAAGTACTTTTAAATTTGAAAATAACCTGTGGAAAAACGTTAAATTATAAGGTCAAGGTGCATCAGTCACCATCCAGATTTGAAGTTACACTGTCTATTAATAAAAGTTCTGCAGTTTTGCTGGAATATAAAACCTCTCCTGCAAGTCCAACTATTCCTATAAATAGGACAGTAGCTTAATAATATCTCACTTTCAAGTCCTTTAAACACTTCATCCATAAACCCAGAACGCCACTTTTCTCAATGCCATTACTCTGGGAACAAGCAGGCCCTACTTTTTTGGCAGTTGTTAGTGCATTTAAGGATAGTTTGCGCTCATCCTAATGTATGAAATGGATTAGGTCTTCGTGTATCTCAGCCTCATCCCAGGGTCCCTGGATAGTGTCCTTGTGTCTCTGCAGCCTGACCAGTAGCAGGGGGCAGAGAAGGGTAACACTCCCCAGGGCTAAGGCCAGGAGCACCGCTCCCCCCAGCCACTGGGTCCCAAGACCCCCAACACCTCCCAAACATACACTCACACACACCCCAGGAAAGTGCCCAGGGGCACACTCCCTGATCCTATGAAGCAGGCATGGCCACAGGGCAAACATCAGTAGTGCACAGCTAAGCATGGCAAACGTGTGGAGGGCCCCAGGCAGCCTGGAGGCCAGGCACACTGAGGCAAACAGGGCAGCATTGAGGGACAGGCTACCTGGGGGAGAAGGCTGGGCGTAGGGGAAAGACACTAGGTGAGCTAGCAGCATCACCGCTGACATGGCGTACACCGTATCTGTGCTCACAGCCTCTGTTAGCGTCTTTAACACTGGGGAGAACCCAAATGTGAAGGACAGAAAGATGGTAGCACTCTGGAGGTCAGCTAATCGTGTCCTGCGTTGACAGCTTGACCCTACCCCTGGCCTCAGGGCTTGGTACAGTCCGTAGCCAATAAAAGCAGAGAGCAGACAGGGCCACAGCAGTGTGGTAGGGGAAAGCAAGCCCTGTTGAAGAACAGAGAAATATTATCACATCATGGCATGGCAAAAGGAAATAGTGGAATCTATCTGGTTCACTCACTGCCTTTTACTATATGGTGAATGTCTATGTAGAACACTCTTGGGGTTTATGTCAATAAAGCACACCTAAAATCCAGTTTGCCTCACAAAATATTATTAATATTATTAATTTATTAACATATATTTTAATATTGACTAGATAGCTGCTTGACAAGACGCGTAGAATCAACATATTAGCTTTTCTTACAATAAACAAACTTTAGCTAGCTCACTTTAAAACCCCCAAACATATAATGTTACATTAGTCAATACAACAAAGTTGCGATTTCGATTTGAATACGAAACGGGCATGACAGTTCACTATGTCCCTAAGACAGATCACTATGTTAATGTTCCCGGGAAACGGTATGTGTTGCATTATTATGATACTTAGTTAAGCTAGGGTACATTTCATGGTCACTACATTTAGTGTTGCTTTATTGGAAATATTGAGTGGACTAAATAGGGAACTTTTTGTTGTTGTTGGGAATTCAGACACCTTACATAGTCCACTACATGATACACAGGGAGCAGAATTCAGAAACAACAAACAAGTCTAGTGCACATAGTATTTACAAAGAAGGCTGCTCATCACCAGACCAGAGTTGGGCCAGCTCTATGCTGAGAGCCATAAGCTGATGAATGAGCAACAGCATCTAGCCACCAGTGTTGTACCTGCTCCATGTAAAGCCATATGGTGATGAAGAGAGCCACACAGGAGAGCTGTTGAGCCACTAGGCCAGCCTCCCTCACCACAGGCCAGTAGCGATACTGTCTAATACCCTCATTCCTCCGCAGCTCCTCCAGGAAGCGTTGATCCACATAGTTATCTGGGTACGGCTGGTGCTCCCATAAAACTTTCCTCCAGGGCACAGAATGTCCGGGGGCAGCGCCTGAGCCACTGTCTGCCCCCATCACCTGCAACAACACAATGTTTTTTTTTTTATTGTTGTTGCTTAGGCTAATTGATAGGGTCGGTATTGTAAGAACAATAATCCACTGAGAGAGAAAAGTAGTGTGCTAATACGAGCCCAATTTCTAACCAACTCTAGCCAGAAGCAGCTAAATTAAACACATTTAGTCAAACCATTCATCCACCATGACAAAGGCAAGACATACTGTATATTTGAGTAAACATTTTCTTCCCTCTTATGTATACAAATAATCTGGATGGCTGGATATCTACTTATGAATCTTCATCTCAGTTATACACTTTGTGACTAGAAACTGGGTTAGAGCCAAACTATCGTGGCTGAAGTGAAACGTTGCTATCTGGCACCGAGCTAGGCATACTGTGTGCAACTAACGCTTGCACAAAATAACTACCCCTCGACTCGAGCATAACTAGAATCAACAATTCAGATTTACTCATTTCAGTTACAACAAGATTTTAATAAAGTGTAAAAGATGAATCCTTACAAGGCTAGTTTGTAGTTGGAGGAGAGGAGAGGAGCGACAGCGTTGTTTGACAGCATAGCCAGCTAACGTTAGCCAAGTAAAGGGTAGCAACTGAGAAATAGTACTGTTTTACGACTCTATCTGTCAATAAGACACTTTAAACTAGCATATATATCGTGATCTGACATTAAAAAACACAAACCCTAATTATTATACATAGCATTATATACCTGGGAGAGAGGCTTTTAGTCGGCGTCGTTCTTAAACTGTCATTGTTTGTTTACCCGGAAGTATGGTGAGATGCTGTAGAACGTTTTACTTTGCGCCCCCTGTTGGTTTCTTAGGGAAGGTTGACTGCCGAATCATGGAAGTACATATTCATTTAGTAAATTTATCGCCATGTGCTTTGAAAGATTGATGATATTGACACGTTTTGTTTCTCTCTCAAATATGAGATGTCTATCGTGAAAATGTGTGGACCCTCGTCTGTTGATATCCTGGGACAGCTCTATCAGCGATCTGCACTGCCTGTCAACGGGTAAACTAGCACATATTTTTGACTGGAGGCTTTTTCATTTAGATATGTTACCGGAGTATTGTTGTTCCTAGTGCCAATATTATCTGTGTTTTAAAGTACAGATATATGTACAGATATATCTATTAAATACACTTTTCAACCACCAGTAGGCAATTACATTTTTTAATAAGTGCAGTCAACAACTGTGAACATGCAATCCTCAGTTACTACCCAGTGCAGAGACGTAAACCCTGGCCCTACGTCCCTTGCATGATGGGCTTTGCTCCAGTACAAGCTGTGGATAAGGATCTTCTTTTCAAGGACAAGAGCAGATCCGGTTCAGTGCCACCCTTTTCTCCAACGACGGTAATCATTCTGAAATAAAAGCACAAATATTGTTGGAATACAAGCTACTTTTCAGACCAAAAACTAGTCAATTATCACCAGTCACAAATTGACAAGTTGTGTTCCGTGTGTAAAACACTTTTGACTTTTATCTTTCTTAATCTAGGTCCAAATTGGGTCAGCTAGAAACGTGATCCATAGTAAGTCCGGAAAGTGTGGACAGCGTGTGAGCACCAGGTAAACTATACTGGCTTCAAGCAAAAGACCCCTCTCTGATGCTGGGAGATTATAGATATATAACCAATCAAAACTTAACAGTGAATGGTAGAAAAGTTGAAGAAACGATATCGGTTTGAAATCAAATTAGTTGGAAAGAAAATGTGTGTGTGTGTGTGTGTGTGTATATAGTACATACACACATTTTCTTTCAATCTAATTTGATATCAAACCCATACCATTTCTTTAACTTTTCTACCATTCACTGTTCATCATTGATTGGTTTCCTGTTTCCTTTCAGATTGTATTCCGTACGTTTAGTGGATAAGCTTGCTGGTCCTACAATTAAAAACTGCCTGGGCATTCAACCTGTCCGCCAGTTCATCCGGAGTCCAGAAAAAAAAACAGCAGTCGTCCCTTAAAGGTCAGAATCAGTTTAAGCCTATATCATCGTCTATGGTAAACAAATATTAAGGGTTGCATGTTTTGTATATTAAATGCACGAGTACAACTGCTTGAACATTTAGCATGGCCACACATGGTATACATTTTGGGTTCACTCCAGTTTCTTCCACACACACAGATGTCCAACACCGTGTGTCCCTAAGGATAAGTTGCAAATGTTCATACCGGTCACACTCACAACAGGGCAGAAGAGTCAGAAAAGTAGGACTTTTTATTCAACACATTTACAAAACATTAGTTTGATAAATATAACAGAATATTATCTCCTTCTATTTCAGTTATATTACAGTAAAATAACAATAGTAAAATATATAATTTTCCCCATATACCTTGGCTGTATTTATTTTTCTAACTACACATATTTCTCAGATGCTTTAGTGTTTAGTAAGGGACTCTCATCAAGCAAT
>JAPMUY010002067.1:0-19725 GCA_026901105.3 Galaxias olidus | reverse complement strand
CAGAGACAGAGAGAGAGAGAGAAAAAGAGAGACATGGAGAGAGAACTAGAGAGAGAGAGAGAGCGAGAGAGAGAGAGAGAGAAATAGAGAGAGAGAGAGAAGTAGAGAGAGAGGGAGAGAGAGAGACAGAGAGGGAGAGAGAGATATAGAGCTATAGAGAGCGAGAGACAGAGAGAGAGAGACAGAAAGAGAGCGAGAGCGAGAGACAGCGAACAAGAGAGAGAGAGAGAGAGAGAGAGAGAGAGAGAGAGAGAGAGAGAGAGAGAGAGAGAGAGAAACTCCTACTCCCCGCAAGAACACAGCTTGTTATTTTAGTGACGTTTGTGCGTAGGGTTTAATCTGTTTAAGCGCTCAGCAACAGTTCGTGTTCTGAAAAGCATATTATTGTCTGTTTCAGGTTATACACCACACATTAACAGGGTACTGTGATTGAACATTCAACATGGTACTGTGTTTGTACTGTGATTGTACGTTGTAGGTACTGTGATTGTACCGTTAAACATGGTACTGTGTTTGTACTGTGATTCTTCACGTTAACAGGGTACTGTGATTATACAGTTAACATGGTATGTGTTTGTACTGTGATTATACACGTTAACATGGTACTGTGTTTTGTACTGTGATTATACCGTTAACATGGTACTGTGATTGTACTGTGATTATACACGTTAACATGGTACTGTGTTTTGCTGCTGTGATTATACGATTTAACATGGTACTGTGTTTGTACTGTGATTCTTCACGTTAACGAGATTTTGTGATTATGCATTAACATGGTCTTGTGTTTTGTACTGTGATTATGCGTTAACATGGTACTGTGTTTGTACTGTGATTGTACACGTTAACATGGTACTGTGATTGTACTGTGATTATACACGTTAACATGGTACTGTGTTTGTACTGTGATTATACACGTTAACAGGGTACTGTGATTAAACACGTTAACATGGTACTGTGATTATACACGTTAACATGGTACTGTGATTCTTCACGTTAACATGGTACTACATTCTTCACGTTAACAGGGTACTGTGATTAAACACGTTAACATGGTACGGTGATTATACACGTTAACATGTTAACAAGCACGTTTGCTATGCAATGTCAGGAGGGCAGCAATACATAAAAAACATAAGTGTTACATGCAGACAGCATTAACATAAGCGTGTGCAGACAGCGTTAACATAAGCGTTACATGCAGACAGCATTAACATAAGCGTTACGTGCAGACAGCATTAACATAAGTGTTACATGCAGACAGCGTTAACATAAGCGTTACGTGCAGACAGAGTTAACATAAGCGTTACGTGCAGACAGCATTAACATAAGTGTTACGTGCAGACAGCATTAACATAAGCGTTACGTTCAGACAGCATTAACATAAGCGTTACGTGCAGACAGCGTTACCATAGGTGTTATGTGCAGACAACATTAACATAAGCGTTACATGCAGACAGCATATTAACATAACATAAGCGTTGCGTTCAGACAGAGTTAACATAAGCGTTACATGTGGACAGAACATAAGCGTTATAGACAGCATTACCATAAGCGTTACGTCTCTCGTTACATGTGGACAGCGTTAACATAAGCGTTACGTGCAGACAGCATTACCATAAGCGTTACGTGCAGACAGCATTAACATAAGCGTTACATGTGGACAGCGTTAACATAAGCGTTACGTGCAGACAGCATTACCATAAGCGTTACGTGCAGACAGAGTTAACATAAGCGTTACGTGCGGACTCCATTAACATAAGCGTTACATGCAGACAGAGTTAACATAAGCGTTACATGCAGACAGCATTAACATACGCGTTACGTGCAGACAGCATTAAATAACAAATGGGATAAAAATGCACCAACCCAGAGGAATAAATATAAACACACTGTCTCTCTCTTTCTCTTTCTCTGTCCTATTGTCTCTCCTTTTCTCTCTCTCTCTCTTTCCATCCCCCTCTTTCTCTTCCTCACTACCACACACACAAATGTACACAAACACATATTCACACATCTTTGCAAGCGAACGATACACACACACACACACACACACACACACACACACACACACACACACACACACACACACACACACACACACTGCCCCTCTGCTCACCTTTAATATTTTGGAAGGTTGCAAGAGATTAGTCACATGCAGGCGAAGGCATGCAACAAAACATTTTATAGAAGAAAAAAAATTGTACTGCAACAAGAGGAAAATTAAACTTTAATAAGTAAATATAAACAGAATCAGATATTCAAACAATATTTATACCTTTTACAGATAGCGTGTTTAGAGTTCCCTTCCAGTTCAATAGTTTGGTACCATAATCCTACGTTTAAACCAATAAAAAGTTTGGTTAAAATCGACATTGTTTTTTAGAACTGTTGGTAAGCTAACTATAACTATGTACACACACACACACACACACACACACACACACACACACACACACACACACACACAGGTTCAAACGTTTTGTATATTGAGGGATCTTCTTGTCTTCCTTGTTGTCAGTAACAGAGTGAAGGTGTGTGACAGTGTTGACACCATTGCAATGAAAACCTGTAAGAGATAGCCAATCACAGCGCTGCTTCCTCTATGAAAACCATAACAGAGATAGCCAATCACAGCGCTGCTTCTCTATGAAAACCATAACAGAGATCGCCAGTCGCAGCGCTGCTTCTCAGGAAACGCACAGCAACATCCCATCTATTGGCTCCGTTCCCGCGCGTAATGGATAATTTCAATCTATGACAGAAAATAACCAGTTAATGAGAGGGAGAAACCATGAAAAGTACAAAAAGTACAGTTTTATTGATGACTACAGAGTATGAGTCAGAGTCTGACCACAGAGAAATTACTACAGTGAGTTCACTCTAACAACATGGCAAGTTCTGATTAGTTGACAAGGTTGAAACAAGTATATTGGTCTAAGATAAACAATCATTCCATTGGTGAAGGTGGAGGGGAGGGGATGTAATCAGCATTGATAAGGACACGTACAAGGGGACGCCTAGAGATTTTATGTTATGCTAAAGACACAAAACTTTAGCCTTCAGTGTCTCCAAAAGGCACACACTGTCTCTTTAGTGACCTGGTCTTCACTCTGACCCTTCCCCCACATTGGAACACCAGCTCAGGCTTGAACATCCGTGAGGACGCCAACATGTCCCGTACACGCAGCGACCTCAAGTTGGGACTAGGGAGGAAACTATGTTGTTGTTGTGAAAGATGGCGCCCGGCCAAACCCAAAGGTCATCCTCCTGCATCTCTGACCTCGGCAGCTCTGCACTTCCTGTTTGGCCTGGCCCGCACAGGAAGTGTGTGATCTGTAAACAGCACCAAGTGAGCGTTAGGTCTGTGTTGTTTTTCTGGAGTTACAAAATGTAATGTTTAACACTGCAGTTTCTTTGGTTCATTTAAAATGTAACGTTTAACACTGCAGTTTCTTTTGTTCTTTAAAATGTAACGTTTACCATTCTAGTTTGGAGTGTTAGTTTAACATGTAATGTTTAACGTTCTAGTTTGGTGTGTTAGTTTAAAATGTAACATTTAACACTCTAGTTTGGAGTGTTAGTTTAACATGTAACGTTTAACACTCTAGAGTGGTCTGTTAGTTTAAAATGTAATGTTTAACATTCTAGTTTGGTGTGTTAGTTTAAAATGTAACGTTTAACATTCTAGTTTGGTCTGTTAGTTTAACATGTAAAAATGTCAGTCAATCAGTCAGTCTGCAGACAGTCAGTCAGTCAGTCAGTCAGTCTGTTAGTCAGTCAGTCAGTCTGTTAGTCAATCAGTCAGTTAGTCAATTAGTCAGTCAGTCAGTCAGTCAGTCAGCCAGTCAGTCTGTTAGTCAGTCAGTTGTCTGTTAGTCAGTCAGTCAGTCAGTCAGTCAGCCAGTCAGTCTGTTAGTCAGTCAGTTGTCTGTTAGTCAGTCAGTCAGTCAGTCTGTTAGTCAGTCAGTTGTCTGTTAGTCAGTCAGTCAGTCAGTCAGTCAGTCAGTCAATCAGTCAGTTAGTCAGTCAGTTGTCTGTTAGTCAGTCAGTCAGTCAGTCTGTTAGTCAGTCAGTTGTTTGTTAGTCAGTCAGTCAGTCAGTCAATCAGTCAGTTGTCTGTTAGTCAGTCAGTCAGTTTTGTGCTCCTTCTCATCTTGAATTAAAGAAAGGACTCTCCCTGGACCATTTAGGACCTGTGCCCCCTGCAGGTGGGCCTTACATAAGCCCGGCTCTGTACTTGACCTAATTTGGGCGTTGGGTTGCTCTGCCGAGACACCAGCGGAATGCTGAGAAACCAGGCCTTTCTGGAGCCAATGGGAGGCTGCGGAATGCTGGACAGGAGCCAATGAGATGGCAGTAAATTAAACTGGACTCTGGTATCTTGACTGAACGGCTGTTAGTTCATTTGTGTGACCGTGCATGTGTCTCCATGTGTGTGTGTCTGTGTGTGTGTGTGTGTGTGTGTGTCTGTGTGTGTGTGTGTGTGTGTGTGTCTGTGTGTGTGCACGCGGGTATTGCAAGTGTTTCTATGCTGTGTCACTGGGAGGGCTTGGTGGGCTGCCAATCCTGTACTGGAATGAGTTTGGCTCTCACACACACACACACACACACACACACACACACACACACACACACACACACACACACACACAGGTACACACACACAGTGTTGGGGTAAGAGATATAATCCATGATAAAATGTAACCAAGGTAATGAGTAAATATAGTATAATGTTCTCATGGAGGAAGAGGTCAGAAAATTAGTCAGAGTAACACAGACACACAGAGTATGTTTTGGTCAGAGTAACAGACACAGAGTATGTTTTGGTCAGAGTGACAGAGAGACACAGAGTATGGTTTGGTCAGAGTAACACAGACACAGAGTATGTTTTGGTCAGAGTAACACATACACACAGAGTATGTTTTGGTCAGAGTAACACAGACACAGAGTAAGGTTTGGTCAGAGTAACACAGACATACAGAGTATGGTTTGGTCAGAGTAACACAGACACACAGAGTAAGGTTTGGTCAGAGTAACACAGACACAGAGTATGTTTTGGTCAGAGTAACAGACACACAGAGTATGGTTTGGTCAGAGTAACACAGACACACAGAGTAAGGTTTGGTCAGAGTAAAACAGACACACAGAGTATGTTTCGGTCAGAGTAACACAGACACATAGGTATGGTTTGGTCAGAGTCACACAGACACACAGAGTATGGTTAGGTCAGAGTAACAGACACACAGAGTATGGTTAGGTCAGAGTAACACAGACACACAGAGAGTGTTAGGCTGAGTAACACAGACACAGAGTATGTTTTGGTCAGAGTAACACATACACAGAGAGTATGGTTTGGTCAGAGTAACACAGACACACAGAGTATGGTTTGGTCAGAGTAACAGACACACAGAGTATGTTTTGGTCTGTGCAGAGGATCTGGTCACTAGTAGCACGCTAACGGGGTAAAAGGTACTGCTCTCCTCTGTGTTTTTGAGGGACAAAGGTCTGTTTGAGGGGTACCAAGGCTAAACAAAAGATAATAAGAAAGTGTGAGGAAGTAAAGGAGTGTCCAGAGACTTTTCTCAAAGGCACAAGTTGGATTGGTCCAATGGGTATGAAGATAGGGAGGATAACGGAGTTATGCTTTGTCAGACTACGAGAGCTCCGCTCTTCATGTTGTAACCTGTTTATGGTTTAGAGATAATACAGGACTGTTATGTGTGTCACTCAGATCCTACAGTCTTTATTCTTCATGATGTAACCTGTATAAGGTTTGGTGATTATAAAGGACTGTTATCTGTCTCACTCAAATCCGATAGTTTAATCTTTTTTCTTCTCTTCCTACCTGTCTCACCTCTCTACCTGTCTCACCTCTCTACCTGTCTCTCCTCTCTACCTGTCTCTCCTCTCTACCTGTCTCTCCTCTCCACCTGTCTCTCCTCTCTACCTGTCTCACCTCTCTACCTGTCTCTCCTCTCTACCTGTCTCTCCTCTCTACCTGGCAGACATCCTTGAACTCCTTTGACCAGTAAACTCCGGTCTCACTCCTGTTTGGTTGACCTTTGTGTTGCACAAGGGTTTTATCTGATAGATAGAGAGTGTGTGTGTGTGCGTGCGTGCGTGCGTGCGTGTGTGTGTGTGTATGTGTGTAGATGTGGAAGCCAGTCAGTCAAGCGTGGTTATATTTGTTTTTCCACTTGAAGTTGACCGCTGTTAAAAACAGGTTGTTAGAGAGCGTTCCTCATAGAGAGCTTTACTGACTGCTGTTAAAAACAGGTTGTTAGAGAACGTTCCTCATAGAGAGCTTTACTGACTGCTGTTAAAAACAGGTTGTTAGAGAGCGTTCCTCATGGAGATCTTTACTGACTGCTGTTTAAAACAGATTGTTAGAGAGCGTTCCTCATGGAGATCTTTACTGACTGCTTTACTGACTGCTGTTTAAAACAGGTTGTTAGAGAGCGTTCCTCATGGAGATCTTTACTGACTGCTGTTTAAAACAGGTTGTTAGATAGCGTTCCTCATGGAGATCTTTACTGACTGCTGTTTAAAACAGGTTGTTAGCGTCACTCCTCTGTATCTCTACTGGGCTCAGCCAGCGTGCACAATGTTAACCTTCAATACCACAGACTGATGACGTCACACACACATTAAGCAGGGCCGCAGGTCATAGGTCAGACAAATCAAATCAAAG
Organism: Galaxias olidus; assembly: GCA_026901105.3. Taxonomy (NCBI): domain Eukaryota; kingdom Metazoa; phylum Chordata; class Actinopteri; order Galaxiiformes; family Galaxiidae; genus Galaxias; species Galaxias olidus. Next base: position 13,034 of record JAPMUY010002067.1, on the reverse strand, counting down.
AGAGAGAGACAAAGAGAGAGAAATATCAGAAAGAGAAAGAGACAAAGAGAGAGAGAGGAAAGGAGAGAGAGAAAGAAAAAGAGGTTTCATAACGTGTTACAGCATTGAGCTGTTTATTTCACTCATTTTCTTCATGGTCCGTTTGCCTTCCTCTTTCTGTCAGACTTTCCCCCTCTTTGTTTCTCTCTCTTTCTGTTCTATCAGTCTAATAATAAGACCATCGTCTCACACCCCTCCTTCCTCCTTCCCTCCTTCCTTCCTTCCTTCCCTCCTTCATTCCTCTCTCTCTCTCTCTGAGGTCTGGTTGATGAACAGCCGTTCCCTTTCCTCCTGTCCTGTCCTGAGGGTGTCAGTGTGACGGTTCCTCTAAAGGTCATATGATCACGATGCCTAGACCCCTCACATGACCCTAACGCATTGATCTCCCTGCTTCAGATATAGCCGGCCTGGCTCATGGAGTTCCATAGTTGCTAGGCGCCCTCGCAGGCCGACCCCAGGTGACTCAGCACGTGTGTGGTGTGGAATGCCGTCAGCTGTGCCTTCCTTGTTAGGAACCCGTTCCCGTCATCAGCGGCGTTAGGGCGTTAGGGCGAGGTGTTAACACCAGCGCCTGTCAGACTGCTGTGACCAGGCTGTGTGGAAATAACACCTCAGGACCATAGACAGAGGGAGGCCCACAATACATTATAACACATCCTCTAGGAGAGGAGAGGAGAGGAGAGGAGAGGAGAGGAGAGGAGGAGAGAGGAGGAGGAGAAGGTGAGAGGAGAGGAGAGGAGAGGAGGAGAAGTGAGGAGGAGGGTGAGAGGAGAGGAGGAGAGGATAGAGAGGAGGAGAAGAGAGAGGGAGGAGAGGTGAGGAGGAGAGGAGAGGAGAGGAGAGAGGAGGAGAGGAGAGGGAGAGGAGAGAGAGAGAGAGGAGAGGAGACGAGGAGAGGAGAGGAGGAGGGAGAGGAGGGAGGGAGAGGAGGAGGAGAGAGAGAGGAGAGGAGGAGAGGAGGGGGAGAGGAGAGGAGAGGGAGGAGAGGAGGAGGAGGAGAGGAGAGGAGAGGAGAGAGGAGAGAGAGAGAAAGGAGGAGAGAGGAAAAGAGAGAGACATGAGGAGGGAGAGAGAGGAGGAGAGTGGAGGAGAGAGGAGGAGAGAGGAGGAGAGGAGAGGAGGAGAGGAGGAGAGGAGGGGGAGGAGAGGAGGAGAGGAGAGGAGAGGGAGACGAGGGAGAGGTGAGGAGGAGAGGAGAGGAGAGTAGGGGAGAGGAGAAGAGGAGGAGAGGTGAGGAGGAGAGGAGGGAGGGGAGGGAGGAGAGGAGGAGAGAGGAGAGAGGAGAGGAGAGGACAAGAAAGGAGAGGAGAGGAGGAGAGGAGGAGAGGAGGAGAGGAGGGGAGGGGAGGAGAGGAGGAGAGGAGGAGAGAGAGGACATTTCGACACAGTGTTGCAACACGCCTGGACATGTGACCTGGTTCTGCTGACAGAGTGTCTGGGAGACGGTGTCATGTGGCATGATGCCACCCATGTCAACGTACACGCCATGCCACACATGTCAACGTACACGCATAGCACCCATGTCAACGTACACGCCATGCCACACATATCAACGTACACGCCATGCCACACATGTCAACGTACACGCCATGCCACACATATCAACGTACACGCATAGCACCCATATCAACGTACACGCCATAGCACACATATTAACGTACACCCATATCAACGTACACGCATAGCACCCATATCAACGTACACGCATAGCACCCATATCAACGTACACGCCATTGCACACATATTAACGTACACGCCATAACACCCATATCAACGTACACGCATAACACCCATATCAACGTACACGCATAACACCCATATCAACGTACACGCATAACACCCATATCAACGTACACGCATAACACCCATATCAACGTACACGCACCCCATGTCAACGTACACGCCATAGCACACATATCAACGTACACGCCATAGCACACATATCAACGTACACGCACATAACACCCATATCAACGTACACGCATAACGCACCCATATCAACGCACACACCATAACACCCATATCAACGTACACGCCATAGCACACATATCAACGTACACGCCATAGAACACATATCAATGTACACGCCATAGCACACATATTAACGTACACGCCATAGCACACATATCAACGTACACGCCATAGCACACATATTAACGTACACGCATAACACCCATATCAACGTACATGCCATAGCACACATATTAACGTACACGCATAGCACCCATATCAACGTACACGCATAGCACCCATATCAACGTACACGCATAGCACCCATATCCAACGCCATACACGTACACGCATAACACCCATATCATAGCACACACATATCAACGTACACGCATAGCACCCATATCAACGCACCCATATCACACATATTAATGTACACATAGCACACATATTAACGTACACGCCATAGCACACATCAACGTACATGCCATAGCACACATATTAACGTACACGCATAACACCCATATCACCCATATCAACATATTAACGTACACGCCATAGCACCCATATCAACGTACACGCCATAGCACACATATTAATGTACACGCCATAGCACACATATATTAACGTACACGCCATAGCACACATATCAACGTACACGCCATAGCACACATATTAACGTACACGCATAACACCCATATATCAACGTACACGCCATAGCACACATATCAACGTACACGCCATAGCACACATATCAACGTACACGCATAACACCCATATCAACGTACACGCCATAGCACACATATCAACGTACACGCATAGCACCCATATCAACGTACACGCATAGCACCCATATCAACGATGATAACACCCATATCAACGACACGATAGCACACATATCAACGTACACGCATAACACCCATATCAACGTACACGCATAACACCCATATCAACGTACACGCATAACACCCATATCAACGTACACGCTCTATAGCACACATATCAACGTACACGCCATAGCACCCATATCAACGTACACGCATAGCACCCATATCAACGCACACGCATATGCACCCATATCAACGTACACGCCCATAGCTACCACATATTAACGTACACGCCATAGCACACATATCAACGTACACGCCAAAGCACACATGTCAACGTAAACGCCATGCCACCCATGTCAACGTACACGCCATAGCACACATGTCAACGTACACGCCATAGCACACATGTCAACGTACACGCCATGCCACCCATGTCAACGTACACGCCATAGCACACATATCAACGTACACGCCATAGCACACATATCAACGTACACGCCATAGCACACATACTAACGTACACGCCATAGCACCCAAATCAACGTACACGCCATAGCACACATATCAACGTACACGCCATAGCACACATATTAACATACAAGCCATGCAATGTACACGCCATAGCACACATATCAACATACACGCTATAGCACACAGTAAACATACACGCTATAGCACACGGTAAACATACACGCTATAGCACACGGTAAACATACACTACACACAGTCTGCATATCAACATGAAGCCGGATAGAAAGAAAGAAAGAAAGAAAGAGAAGAAAGACAATTAAACTTACATTCACAGGTATTTACACACACACACACACACACACGCAGACACTCTCACACACACACACACACACATACGGACACGCCCACAGACAGACAGACACACACACACACACACACACACATACACACCTCACACACACAGACACAAACACACAGACACACGAAGCAGATGAACAGCACAGCAGGGTCAGGCACAGAGAATTCAGAGTCTTCAGTGCCTGGCGCTCCATTAGACACAGGGGATTGAACCCACAACCCTCTTAAGACTGTGGTACCCAAGGGGGATAAGGTGTGGGCTCCAAACCCCCCTCCATCCCTCTATTCCTCCCTCCATCCCTCCATTCCTCCCTCCATTCCTCCATCCATCCCTCTTACGCTCCCTCCATCCGTCTAACCCTCCCTCCATCCCTCCATCCCTCTACCCCTCCCTCCATCCCTCCATCCATCCCTCTAACGCTCCCGCTATCCTTCTATTCCTCCCTCCCTCCATCCGTCTAACCCTCCCTCCATCCCTCCATCCCTCTACCCCTCCCTCCATCCCTCCATCCATCCCTCTAACGCTCCCGCTATCCTTCTATTCCTCCCTCCCTCCATCCGTCTAACCCTCCCTCCATCCCTCCATCCCTCTACCCCTCCCTCCATCCGTCTAACCCTACGTCCATCCCTCCATTCCTCCCTCCATCCCTCTACCTCTCCTCCTCCTCCTGTCTCTACAGAGCTCTGAGTAGTGAAGTCAGTCTAATGGCCCAGGTGTGTTTGAGACAGGGCGCTGTTAACCCCCCTGATGTCACACAGAGGTCACACAGAGGTCAGGTATCCAGGATTCAGTATCCAAGACTGAAAGATGGAGGGATGGATGGATGGATGGAGATATGTAGGTATAGAGGGATGGAGCGATGTCAGGAAGGAGGAAAGAGGATGGAGAAATTGAAAATATGAAGGGATGAAGGGAAGAAAGGATAGAGGAATGGAGGGATGGAGAGATGGTGGTGTAAAAGAAAACAGGCATTGAATTGGAATGTATTGCTTTCATAACCAAAAAATCCCTGTGAGGCTTAGAAAGGAGAGTGTGATTGAGAAAGGATGAAAAAAAGAGAATAAGAAGAAAAGAAAGAAAGAAGAATGGATGTCATCCTGCGTTTAATCAAAAGAGTGTCGTAGGAATGTACCAGACACAGCAGGTGTGTTCTGTGAGCGGACCTATTTTCAATTTCCTTTTGTTGCTGTGAGGATCTCCACTGCTTTGAGGCCAGCGTGCAGCACGTAGAAACACACGCTCTAGAGAAAAAAGACAGAATCAAGTCAGTCAGAAATCATTAGGCAGTTGAGTCTCTGAGCTTGACTGCAGCTGTTAAGACCAGATATGGACAGGAGTAGCTGTCATTGGGTTTTCTATCCAACTGGCCAGCTAGCACTGTGCACCGTAAGAATCAGGGCATTTCGGGTGTCTATTCTATTTATTTTGTTTCTATGCCTAGATCGCCTTTGTTTTTTCCATCACACTGGATTGACCTTCTTCTTCCATTGGCCAGTGGTGACCGCACCCCCCTACAGTGGTGACCGCACCCCCCTACAGTTATATAATTATTATCTGTTTACATTTCTAGATTGAAAAAAATAGGTATTGAGCGATCTATTTCCAAAGTAGAAGTACTTCCTGTGTTCTTGATCATTTTACTGTGTGGACGACGACAACAAGGTCAGTTCTGCAGATAAGAGCGTGACAACTCTGTTTCTGTTTCTCTCTCTCTCTCTATACCTCTATACCTCTGTTTCTCTCTCTGTCTCTCTCTCTCTCTCTCTCTCTCTCTCTCTCTCTACCTCTCCTATACCTCTGTTTCTCTCTCTCTTTCTCTCTCTCTCTCTCTCTCTCTCTCCACCCCCCCCTCTCTCTCCACCCCCCTCTCTCTTTCTCTCTCTCTCCCTCCCCCCCCCCCTCTCTCTCCACCAGCCCTCTCTTTCTCTCTCCACCCCCCCCTCTCTCTCTCTCTCCACTCCCCCCCTCCCTCTCTCTCTGGGTTCATTCCTTCATCCTACATCACAGATCATCTCTTAACACATTCCCACACTCCCTCCCTCCACACATACATGTCACGACTAAAAAACCTACTCCTAGTTTCACCCACTTCTCTCTTTCTTTCTCTCTCTCTCTCTACCTCTCTCTCTCTCTCTCTCTCTCTCTCTCTATACCTCTGTCTCTCTCTCTCTCTTTCTCTCTCTCTCTCTATCTCTCTCTCTCTCTCTATACTCTCTGTCTCTCTCTCCTCTGTCTCTCTCTCTCTCTCTCTCTCTCTATCTCTCTCTCATCCCTCCTTTATGTTTATTTCTCTCACTATCTACATCTCTGTCTCATCTTTCTTTATGTATCTTTGTGGTTTTGTCTCTGTCTCATCTTTCTTTATGTATCTTTGTGGTTTTATCTCTGTCTTATCTTTCTTTATGTATCTTGTGTGGTTTTATCTCTGTCTTATCTTTCTTTATGTATCTTTGTGGTTTTATCTCTGTCTTATCTTTCTTTATGTATCTTTGTGGTTTTGTCTCTGTCTCATCTTTCTTTATGTATCTTTGTGGTTTTGTCTCTGTCTCATCTTTCTTTATGTATCTTTGTGGTTTTGTCTCTGTCTCATCTTTCTTTATGTATCTTTGTGGTTTTGTCTCTGTCTTATCTTTGTCAACACTCATTTTCTGCAATCACTAAAATAACTCCCAGATTGAGAAACGGTAAAAATTACAACTCTCTCACACACACACACACGCACGCACGCACGCACGCACGCACAGACACACACACGCACAGACACACAGGCCATGTTAGCTGTTTGAGCAGGTTTAAATGGGGCACAGTGATGACAGCAGGGTTTGAGTATGAAATTTCTAATCAAACCACAAGCCGTTAGCCAACCGCTCTGTAAACACCATCGTCTCATTCCCCTGATATGTTTAGCCGTTTCTCATCATTAGAAATTCTCTCTCTCTCTCTCTCTCTCTCTCTCTCTCTCTCTCTCTCTCTCTCTCTCTCTCTCTCTCTCTCTCTCTCTCTCTCTCTCTCTCTCTCTCTCTCTCTCTCTCTCTCTCTCTCTCTCTCTCTCTCTCTCTCTCTCTCTCTTCAGTTTTTTCCTTGTGTTTGGAACGGACTCTTTATCTTCTTCTCTTTCAACCCCTATTGTGTTTTTTTCTCTTTCTTCAACAGCAGTTCCTTGTTCTGTAAATTGTAAACATTTCAACAGCATCCTTTGTTATTGTTCAACTTAGCTCAATGTCAAGTCACTCACTTTTACAATGAGAGCAGTGAAACACTCTTTCATAGATTATGTTTCATGTGTCACATGTACAGCCTTCAGCTTTCAAAATAATAGGCTACAAACAATAACGTTCCCAAAGTTACAGCAACTTTAGATCTGCCGCTTGAATGACGAAGGTTCTATTCTAAAATACTATTAGAATGAGTAAGGTTCTATTCCAGAATACTAGGATGAATAAGGTTCTATTCTGAATACATTTAGAATGCTATTAGAATGCAGATGATACTAGTGAACACAACACCAAAGCAGCTGGAAAGACAGCAGACCTATTTAGGATTGAACCACAACAGAGAACTATGAGCTAGTTACTCACTTCCTGGTTGCCTGGTTACCCTGACGCCACATTCCGTATCGACTGTATCTAGTAGTTCTCTTTTACTCTATCGTCTCTTCCTCCATCTCCCTCAATCTCACTCTCTCGTTCTTTCTCTCCGTCACTCTTTCTTTTTATTGTTGTTTTAATATTTTCTCTCACTTTTATGTATTGTTTTTAATTTTTATATTTTTATAGCAGCATATATATATTTTATAAAAAAATATTTTTTAGAGCAGAGCTCTGTAAAAACTAAGAGCAGAGCTCTGTTAAAACACTGTCCTTTTGGGTAAAGCAAAAAACACCGTCCCCTGGGTGATAGAGCAGAGCTCTAAAACACCGGTTAAGTGATAGAGCAGAGCTCTGTTAAAACACCGCTGGCCTCTGGGTGATAGAGCAGAGTTCTGTTAAAAACACCGTCCCCTCTGGGTAAAAACAAAACACAGAGCTCTGTTAAAACTCCCCTCTGTAATAGAGCTGAGCTCTGTTAAAACACCAATCGATAGAGCAGAGCTCTGTTAAAACACCGTCCCCTTCTGGGTGATAGAGCAGAGCTCTGTTAAAACACCGTCCTCTCTGGGTGATAGAGCAGAGCTCTGTTAAAACACCGTCCCCTCTGGGTAATAGAGCAGAGCTCTGTTAAAAACACTGTCCCCTTGGGTAATAGAGCAGAGCTCTGTTAAAACACCGTCCCCTCTGGGTGATAGAGCAGAGCTCTGTTAAAACACCGTCCCCTCTGGGTGATAGAGCAGAGCTCTGTGGTGCTTCCCAGAGCACAGCCACAGTGGGACTGTAAATATAACACTCCTGGTTGGCCTTTATGGACTTTATTTATGACAGTTGGCCTTTATGGGGACCTGACGCCCTGCCAGCTGGAACCAGGCACTGTAATGGAGCCATGACAACCAGACCTGACTGACAGGACAGTTCCGACATCTAACCGTAAGGACAGCCTCTGTAAAAAAAAAAAAAGTATCACTTTTCTCGTGAGACTACCAAGGTTTTCACCTGTTAGGTTGAATTACACGTCTATGAATCTATTAAATAGGTTGCCTCGGGAGCCGTCTGTGTTCATTTCAGTGCCTGTTGACGACGCTGTCAGTCAGAGGCCGCACAACCAGGAAATGAAATAAGCCCTAGCTTGACCCCCGATGATCATGTTACATCATCACATTCTAAGCAGGAGCTGTACTCTGGTAGCGGGACGCTTTGCCACACGTGTGTTACTTTAATATCCAGAAGAGTCTCGATATAGACACCGTATGTTCTGCCCTCTCTATGGTAACCGAGAGTGACCTTAGGCTGTTTTCCACTGCGGTGTTACAGTAGGGCCAGGGCCAACTAAACAGGGCCACAAAAACACAGACTGAATGACGAACGATGTTCAATAAAAAGGTGATCTCAAAGGTGAACCAGCCCCCTTTGAGGCACACAGCCTTCTCTGACCACAACGTAGGACAGGAAGAGGTCAGCTGTGACATAACGAGTTCCATGGCCTAACGAAGGTCGGTCCTGCTCGATAATACTGGACTGGGACAGGGAAAGGCTGTGTGTGTGTGTGTGTGTGTGTGTGTGTGTGTGACTGATATTAACATAGTCATGGTACGTGGAATGTTAATGGCGACAGAGACTGCCAGGGTGTCGTGTTGAATTAGACACAGACAGCAACTCCGGGAGAGGTCGCAGCAATAGGGCTATGTTGAATGTGATTGACGCGCGCGCGCGCGCGCGCACGCACACACACACACACACACACACACACACACACACACACACACACACACACACACACACACACACACACACACACACCTAGACACAGAGAGAGACACACAGACACACACAGAGAGAGAGACACATAGACACACACGTAGATTGTTACAGACACCAGATGTGGGAGAGGTTGCTGAACTAGGACTATGTTGAATGAGACTGACACGGACTGCCACACACACACACACACACACACACACACACACACACACACACACACACACACACACACACACACAGATTGATACAGACACCAGCTCTGGGAGAGGTTGCTGAACTAGGGGCTATGTTGAATGAGACTGACGCAGACTGAGACACACACACACACACACGCGCACACACACACACACACACACACACACACACACACACAGGTACACACACCAGAGCGGTTGAGAGAGAGGGAGACACAGACACGACCTCTGAACTGTGGTCAGGGGAAATGAGACGGGCCGGGTCCCCATGGTTACTGGGGGTTACTAGATACGGAGGTCAAATGTCACACCGACTAACAGAAAACAGGAAGAACAGGAGTTTGGACAGAAAGCCCCCAGGGGTTGTTGGGTTGCCAGGTTAATAATAAATTCTTACAACCTGCTTACATACTAAAAAGAACCTGAAGACTCTGTTTTCTTCCACACTTTCAACAGTGCGCTTTGGAATAAAACCCCAGAAGGTCTGACAGGTCAAAGAGACGTGTCATCTGGTATGTGAACACAGCATAATGCACTCTGAAAGGAGAAGTTATCTGGAATGTGAACACAGCATAATGCAATCTGAAAGGAAAGGTTATCTGGCATGTGAACACAGCATAATGCACTCTGAAAGGAGAAGTTAGTCATTCATAATCAAGCCAATTAAGCAAAACAAGCAAGGAGTAGTTCACATTCCAAAGTCACAAAACGGATTGATTGATATGAGGTTTGTCATCCATTCACCAGGAGGTTCTCTCTTGAGCTCGTTCCTACTAAACCTGTCACCAGCTGACGAGACAGGCAGACTCAGGAAGCGATACGTCCCAGCTTGTGTTCTGCAAAAAAAACGAGAACACATCTGATTGGACGGTCAAAGCTCTTAAGAGTCAAGGGCAACTCAATAGATTTCAGTGAATCGATGAAAATGCTTGGAATGATGTATCTTTATTCATTGTATTTTTATATCTCAACAACGTAATATACTAAATTGTGACAGACTGAACAGCTAGGGTTTAGGTTTGCTCAGTGTGTAAAGTGCACAGCTTATAATAATCTGTATTATAATTATTATTATAATTATTATTATTATTATTCTCTGAATTATTATTATTATTATTATTATTATTATTATTATTATCTGAATACATGTCACCCTGATCGGGTGAAAGCAGACGGTCTTTATCCCTGGTCCACCACCTTTGACCTTTGACTGGCCCTTCTGTGTATTGACCCCGGGGGGCAGACTGCCTTTGGGAGAGGGCTGGGCTGTGACATTCCACAGGGAGAGGGCAAAGTGAAGAGGCTTTTTAAACACAATGTGACATATTGACTGTCACACTCTGGTGAGAGTTAAAACGCCCAATGAAAGAGTGGTGCGTCTTCTCTCTCTCAACCTTCACGCTCTCTTTTTCTGTCTCTCACTCATCCCTCACTCTCTCTCCTTTCTGCCTCTGTCTCATTCTCACTCTCTCTCTCTTTCTGTCTCTCTCTCACCCCTCACTCTCTCTCCTTTCTGCCTCTCTCTTACCCCTCACTCTCTCTCTCTCTTCGTCTCTCTCTCACCCCTCACTCTCTCTCTCTTTCTGTCTCTCTCACCCCTCACTCTTTTCTTTCTCTCTCTCACCCCTCACTCCCTCTCCTTTCTCTCACTCCTCACTTTCTGTCTCTCTCACCCCTCACTCTCTCTTTTCTTTCTCTCTCCCTCCTGTCCTTCTCTTTCTGCCTTTCTATCCCTCTAATCAGTGACTAAGCTGGAACTACAGAGAACATCCTCCACTGCAGTCTGGGGATCAACCATCATACCAACTAGAGAAATATGTCTGTCTGCCTGCCTGCCTGCCTGCCTGCCTGCCTGCCTGCCTGCCTGCCTGCCTGCCTGCCTGCCTGCCTGCCTGCCTGCCTGCCTGCCTGCCTGCCTGCCTGCCTGCCTGCCTGCCTGCCTGCCTGCCTGCCTGCCTGCCTGCCTGCCTGCCTGCCTGCCTGCCTGCCTGTCTGTCTGTCTGGTTTCTCTGTGTGTCAGTGTAACATTACACAGTAGCGTACTGCTATTACATTCAACAACAGCCTCTATAAATTGTTTCACACACAAAACACAAACGACTCACTCAAATGTTATGAGTCATGGCAAGTAATATAACATGACTCAGGGCTAATAATCTAACATGACTCAGGGCTAATAATATAACATGACTCAGGGTTAATAATCTAACATGACTCAGGGCTAATAATCTAACATGACTCAGGGCTAATAATATAACATGACTCAGGGTTAATAATCTAACATGACTCAGGGCTAATAATATAACATGACTCAGGGCTAATAATATAACATGACTCAGGGCTAATAATCTAACATGACTCAGGGCATTGGGCGCTGGAGGAACACACAAGCAACAAGTACAAAGTAAAAAGGGGGTGGAGAAGGATATAGAGACAGAGAAAGAGACAGAGAGACAGGCACAACGACAGAGTGGAAACAGACGGAGAGTCAGAGAGAGCGAGAGAGAACTCCAGAGAGAGAGAGAGAGAGAGAGAGAGAGAGAGAGAGAGAGAGAGAGAGAGAGAGAGAGACGGGGGAGAACTCAGAGAGAGAGAGACAGAGAGAGAGAGAGAGAGAGAGAGAGAGGGAGGGGGAGAACTCCAGAGAGAGAGAGAGAGAGAGAGAGAGAGAGAGAGAGAGAGAGAGAGAGAGAGAGAGAGAGAACTCCATAGAGAGAGAGACAGAGAGAGAGAGAGAGAGAGAGAGAGAGAGAGAGAGAGAGAGAGAGAGAGAGAGAGAACTCCAGAGAGAGAGACAGAGAGAGAGAGAGAGAGAGAGAGAGAGAGAGACAGAGAGAGAGAGAGAGAGAGAGAGAGAGAGAGAGAGAGAGAGAGAGAGAGAGAGAGAGAGAGAGAGAGAGAGAGAGAGAGAGAGAGAGAGAGAGAGAACTCCGAGAGAGAGAGCAGAGAGAGAGAGAGAGAGAGAGAGAGAGAGAGAGAGAGAGAGAGGAGAACTCCAGAGAGAGACAGAGAGAGAGAGAGAGAGAGAGACAGAGAGAGAGAGAGAGAGAGGGAGAACTCAGAGAGAGAGAGAGAGAGAAAGAGAGAGAGAGAGAGAGAGGACGCCAGAGCTCACATAGAGAGAGACAGAGAGAGAGAGAGAGAGAGAGAGGGAGAACTCCATAGAGAGAGAGAGAGAGAGAGAGAGAGAGAGAGAGAAGAGAGAGAGAACTCCAGAGAGAAAGAGAGAGAGAGAGAGAGAGAGAGAGAGGGAGAGAGAGAGAGAGAGAGAGAGAGACAGAGAGAGAGAGAAAGAGGGAGAACTCCAGAGAGAGAGAGACAGAGAGAGAGAGAGAGAGAGAGAGAGAGAGAGAGAGAGAGAGAGAGAGAGAGAGAGAGAGAGAGAAAGAACTCCAGAGAGAGAGAGAGGGAGAACTCCATGGAGGGAGAGACAGAGAGAGAGAGAGGGAGAACTCCAGAGAGAGAGCAGCTGCTAGATTAAAGACAGGAGAGTGTGTGTGCGGGCCGGTCAGTCTTCTGTGAATGTAAGGCGAGGACTGGGGAATGGTAACCCGATGCTCTCTGAGGCCAAGCACTGAGTGTCTGAACATAGTGCAGGGGCCAGGGCTGTCTGAACATAGTGCAGGGGCCAGTGCTGTCTGAACATAGTGCAGGGGCCAGTGCTGTCTGAACACGGTGCAGGGTGGCCAGGGCTGTCTGAACAGCAGCGTGCAGGGGCCAGGGCTGTCTGAACATAGTGTGCAGGGGCCAGTGCTGTCTGAACATAGTGCAGGGGCCGGGGGCTGTCTCCGGAACATAGTGTAGGGGCCAGGGCTGTCTGAACATAGTGTAGGGGCCAGGG
>JAPMUY010002064.1:15000-19432 GCA_026901105.3 Galaxias olidus | reverse complement strand
CTTGTTTCTAGGTTTATCACACGCTGTTTTCTTAGATACATTTGTTCAAATATTAGTAGTTTTCTACAAATATGGATGCATCTTGCAATGTACCTGTACATTGTCAGATGAATTGGTCTAACTCTAAACCAGTTTAATTGATACACTTCATATAGTTTGTATAAATATTTTGTAACTGTTTCTATAATTTGGCATTTCTCCAAGTCCAATGGAGTTAATTAGCAAAGCACCAGCGTTCACTGTTTTGGCTCCCAACCTGCTGAGAGCAGACAGCACGGAGAACATCTATGTAGAGGCCAGCGGGGTGACTAGTCCAGTCGCTGTGAAAATCACCATTTTAGACTTCACCAAGACCACGCTGCTACCCAAGACTTGTGGAGCTCAACCAGCAGAATGACTTCCACTCTCTGAAGGCTGTAGATGTAGAGGTTCCTAACAGAGGCGTCGTGCTCATTCAAACAGAGGGGGCAATTACTTGAAATCAAATCCATAGTATTATGTATATTTGTCAAGGCTTGAAATTATCATCATCATCATCATCTTCATCCGCTTTGTCCGGGGTCGGGTCGCGGAGGTAGCAGGTAGGTATAGATAGCCAAATCTTGCAAGCCTAATACTTTACAACATAGTAGGAGTTGTTAAGCTGTTTCTCCTCTAAATACTCGCTGCATGATGCCTCTGCCTAGCACCACCATCTTGTTTTACTGACGATTTTATTTGAAGTTTGTAAGAAAGACAAACTCTTTCTCCCTATATAGGGTTGAACACATAATTGATAAATGAATTACCATGAAAGGAGAATTGGTTAAATGAACGATGAGACACTTCTTTCTACAGTATGTGTGTAAACCTACTGTAACAAATTTAACCTCTATATTTGAGCTTTTATATGATTTGACTAGGGCTCTTCCTCCCTATAAGGGGAAATTGTCAAAAACTCACTCATCTGTTCATAATCAAAATAACTTAAAAGAAAAAAAAAAGAAATGCAATTAACGTTATTTCACATGACAGCGTAAAAGTTGTTTCTTAACATACTTTACCATACAAATTAACTCAGATACTTTCCATAGTATGTGGGAACTATGTAAACATTCTGGTAGTAAATTAGCCCTTTCTATTTGAACTGTTTCCTGATCTGATTTGGTTCTCAGCTTCCTTCTGTTAAACTGGCCAGAGATGAAGAGCATAACCAGTTTGTGCATCTGAAAGTAGAGTTTGTAGGATATCACTCTGAGGAGCATCTTGTCATGGTGTCCTTTTTTTTTTTTTAAAGGTGTGTTTACAGGTGTGTTTGTGTCTGTGTTTTTCTTCTCCGATTATTTATTATTTCTTTGTAATTGTTTTGGTTGGTGTAATAGCTGCGTTTAAATCCTGCTTGCACCGCTCACATTATGTGGGTGTAAGTCTGCCTATCTTATTTAATCGTAGATCGATTGAGATTGTTTGAATAATGTGAATTTGAGAGTAAGTGAGCCAGTGTGTGTGTGTGAGTCTTGGATATGTCTGTTGGAATGTGTGTGTTTTGCTGTATGCTGGTGAGCAAAGGAGAAACTGTGTGTGTGCGTACATCTATCTCCAGCTGATTTAATCTCTCTCCTGTGTTCATGGCTGTGTTCATGGCTGTTTTAATGGCTGTGTTCATGGCTGTGTTCATGGCTGTGTGTTCATGGCTGTTTTATGGCTGTTTTATGGCTGTGTCCTTGGCTGTGTTAACATCTGTGCTCCTCTTCTCCGCTCCCAGGTGGAGACCAGGAAAGAAGGCCTGAGGCCAGAGCAGCAAGCCAGACGTCAGGTGACCGTGTCCCCCTACGAACATTTCAACAGGAGGCAACAGAACTACCTCTACATCTCCTCTGGAGCCAGCACTGCATCCCCTTCAAACGATCTCTTTCTAGGGCTCCACATCAGCACAGCAGACCATCTCTATAAGGGTTCCATCACACACCTCACCTATGTGGTGAGCCAGACACATTGCCTATGATGAGATGGATAGCACTCATAGAAGCAGTGTGTGTTTTTTAATGTGGACTATGAGGACCAAAGATGGCCGACGCCTGGCTGACTAGTAACAATATAGAATGCTGTCCATTGTTTTAAGTTATTATCAGATTTGTAATTTTTAAAAGCAAAATCTAACTCAAGCCCACTCATATTCTTTATAGGTACTGAACAAAGGAAAAAATAGTTTTTTTTGCAAAGCGACTCAATGTCATTGGTCAATTGGTTACTAACGTCCGGTTGGCTGTTACCAAGGAGATGATGCCCTCCTTCCGCGTGGTGGCCTTCTACAACATTCCATGGGAAGGGCGATCGGAGGTGGTGGCCGACTCCATTTGGGTGGATGTGACGGACACCTGTGTTGGAGGGGTGAGTACACCTCCAGTTCAAATACATCTCACTTTGTCATCTCCTTCTCAGTGAGACTGAAGCCTCCTTCTCCCCCTGACAGCTGAATCTACCTCTCACTTTGTCAAACTCAAACCTTATTCCACCCCTGTCAGCTGAATCTACCTCTGACTTTGTCAAACTCAAACCTTATTCCACCCCTGTCAGCTGAATCTACCTCTGACTTTGTCATCTTCTTCTCAGTGAGACTGAAGCCTCCTTCTCCCCCTGACAGCTGAATCTACCTCTCACTTGGTCAAACTAAAACCTTATTCAACCCCAGTCAGCTGAATCTACCTCTGACTTTGTCAAACTAAAACCTTATTCCACGCCTGTCAGCTGAATCTACCTCTCACTTTTATCAAACTAAAACCCTATTCCACCCTGTAAGCTAAGTGTGGGTCGGCAGGCGGCAAAGTTCGAGACTACCAGCCTGGAAAGAACCTGCGCTTCAAAATCAGAGGAGACCCGGGGTAAAAGGTCAACCTGGTTGCCGTGGACAACACTTTCTACTTGCTCAACAGTCAGCGACTCACACAAAAGAAGGTGGGTAGAGAGGTGTGTGTGTCTGTAAAGGGAGGGTCTTTAGATTATGTTTGTTTAAGAGCCAACGATCCTTTCAATATCACATCTCAAATGTCTTAACTAGGTGTGGTGTGATGAACCCTTTCTTTTGACTTTTGACCTCTGACCTCTGACCTTTTTCTGTGACCTAGTTGGTCCTCAGATCTGGGACGTAGTGGAGAAGAGGGACATTGGCTGCACCAGAGGAGGCGGAATCAACGCCATGGGAGTGTTCCATGACGCAGGCCTCATGTTCTACGCCACCCCTGGGGTCACGACCTCTACCAGATCAGGTACTGTACACCTGACCCACTGATCGAGTGACTGACGAAACCCTAACCTTAACCCTAACCCTACCAGATCAGGTTGTAAGTGTTATTTGACAGACTGACCCATTGACTGATTCCCTGATTTACTAAGTGTTATTTGAGTACATTGTAGTTTTTCTGTGATAGGTAAAGCTAATGCATGAATTTGAAAATAAATAATGAAAATTTCAGTCTTTGTTTTAAACCATTAATATTGTTTCATCAGACTTTTCACACAAGCCTCACAGACAATAATTTCAACATTTCATATTACTCTTAGTTGATACTTTGACAGTCATTTCAACATTTCACATTACTCTTAGTTGATACTTTGACAGTCATCTCAACATTACACATTACTCTTAGTTGATACTTTGACAGTCATCTCAACATTACACATTACTCTTAGTTGATACTTTGACAGTCATTTCAACATTTCACTTTACTCTTAGTTGATACTTTGACAGTCATTTCAACATTTCACATTACTCTGAGTTGTTGTTTTTGGAAGCTCAAAGATAAACATGTTGATCACTGAATCCTTTGCTACTATCTGCAATGGTGGGCTGCCCTGGTAGTGCACGGAGAAGAAGACGCTCTGCTGAGCTGCTGAAGAAGAGAACTCTGCTGGGTGAGCCCAAGCATTCCAGCTTGTTGGAGCAGATAGTTTGATATTTTTCCAAAACGATAGATGTTGTGGATTAGGTTAAATTAAGTAAGTACTATATTGAACAAGCTTAGGTCGTAGGATGAATGCTAGTGAAATTCCCATATTTTCCAGTCACTAGCATTTAAATGATTAATTCAATGTACACTACAATGCCCATAATTCATTGCGCAAAACAATTTCAGAACTAAGGCTCTCCCCCTGGCTGGAAACAGCTGTAGTTTTTAAAATAAAAATAAAAACACTATTTATGACGCAATAGAATGTAACTTTCCCAATTCCTTTTGACACTCAGCTGTTTGGTTCCGAAACGCTAAACTATACTATGTGTAAAATACAATATAGGTATTTGATGAAAAACATAAAAAAAAATCTAAATTGGGTGAAGCATCGCTTTGAAGGCAAATGTATAGGATTTATAAAAGGATAGTCCTTCTATCTGTCCATTTGACCAGTCCCAGTTCCTTCATTCATCTCTCAGTTTGCGCATCCATTCATCAATCCA
>JAPMUY010002064.1:0-10000 GCA_026901105.3 Galaxias olidus | reverse complement strand
CTCTCATTATTTGTATATGAGACTCTAATGATCAAATTGTCTCGCCAAATCTCATGTGTAGGTTTGTTTTATTTATTTTGCCAGTTATATTGTCCCTTATATTTCATCAAGTCGATTTCCCTCTAGTTAAGTACATAAGTACCATGAGCATGTTTGTTGCCAGACATTTTGTTCTCTTCTTCTTTGGTGCTTTCCACAGGTCTCTCTGGACCAGGGTTTTGAAGTAGAGGCTACAGGGAATGGACTGGGGATAATGGAGGTATGACCAGCAAAGTTGTGGGACAATAACAATGATAACATCCCAGTCAATGAACTTTGAACTTGTAATGTTCCGACAAATGAGCGGATATATTGCCTCTTAAGAGATTTATATTAAAAGGAACATTGTAGTTTTGAGGTTCAACATTTTACTGAAGTAGTCCTATCCTCTGCCTTATCTTCCTGTTCTTACGTGACTTTCCTCCTTGCACCTGTGACCTTTGACCTTAGGTGGTGACCTGTGACAATGAGCTGCCTAATGTACAAGAGAAGGAAACCTGTAATGATTTTGAGCTTGATGTCACTATTGAAGAATCCAGTGATGGGATAATCTTTCAATCACGTTCTCAGTCAAAAAAAGAACCTTTCATTCTTGTTTAATGTTGGAAATCTTAACGCGTAACTGTTCTAGTTAAATCTGAGAAACTGTATATTAAAAAAAATCTCTTAACAATGAATGTGTGTTCGTGATGACAGAGAAGCCACCAGCAGATGTAGAGAAGACCTACCAGCTCACCATCAACATCAAGTAAACTATCACTACTCTCTGCCTTTTGAAACTCCCTTTTCTTCCTCTATGGTTTTTAGTAAACTAACACTTCTCTCTGCTTTTGAAACTCCTTTCTCTTCCTCTATGGTTTTTAGTAAACTAACACTACTCTCTGCCTTTTGAAACTCCTTTTTCTTCCTCTTTGGTTTTTAGTAAACTAACACTACTCTCTGCCTTTTGAAACTCCTTTTTCTTCCTCTTTGGTTTTTAGTAAACTAACACTACTCTCTCTGCCTTTTGAAACTCCTTTTTCTTCCTCTTTGGTTTTTAGTAAACTAATACTTTGACAGCTCTCTGCCCTTTGAAACTCCTTTTTCTTCCTCTTTGGTTTTTAGTAAACTAACACTACTCTCTCTGCTTTTTGAAACTCCTTTTTCTTCCTCTATGGTTTTTGTTTTGTTTTTGTTTTGCTGACTCAGTGTCTGTGTGGCAGGGCACTAGGACCCAGGGGAGTCAGGATGGTGGTTCTAGACATCAGTCTGCCCACTGGTTTCACCCCTGAGAACTCTGACCTGGAGCTGGTGAGTCAACGCATCACAGTCCAACTGAGAAGCAGGAGGAGCTCACGCAGATCTGTCGGGACAACGTGTGCCGCTGCACGCAGGGTAAGTGTGGTGTGTGTGTGTCGGGGGGGGGGGGGGGGGGGGTCACACGGTTGTTCAGGTTTGAGGGTTGGGGTGTGTGTGTGTGTGTGTGTGTGTGTGTGTGTGTGTCGGGGGTTCAGGTTAGATGCTTGGTGTGTGTGTGATTTTCTGCACAATGTAACTGTGTTTTGTCTCCCTCTTTGTTTTCATGCAGCTACTATTTTAAATATAATAATCTTCATTTGTGTGTGTGTGTGTGTGTGTGTATGTGTGTGAGTGTGTTATATTTTATAATGTTATAATCTTCATTTATATGGCACCTTTTAAAAACAAGGCTGCATAATATACTGTATGTTCGTCCTCGAGTTAATCACTGTGTGTGTTTGGTGCATCTCATCCTTTTCGCGAGGTGACTGCTGTGTCCCTAAGACCGACAGCCAAACTTTCCCCCAGGGCACACGAAATGGGCTAGCCTGCCATCTTTTACACCATAATAAATCACAGACCAGCCCCCTTACTAATCACACGAATGACTGGAAAAAAACTACAAAACACTGCCTTTTTGATTTGTGCTTATTCAAACATCAAACTCTTATTCCATTCACACTGCTTCTGTGTATTTGTGACTCCAGGTGTATGTGTCTCTCCTTTGTAGTGTTTAAGGTGATGACTCCAGGTGTATGTGTCTCTCCTTTGTAGTGTTTAAGGTGATGACTCCAGGTGTATGTGTCTCTCCTTTGTAGTGTTTAAGGTGATGACTCCAGGTGTATGTGTCTCTCCTTTGTAGTGTTTAAGGTGATGACTCCAGGTGTATGTGTCTCTCCTTTGTAGTGTTTAAGGTGATGACTCCAGGTGTATGTGTCTCTCCTTTGTAGTGTTTAAGGTGAAGGTGGTCGGTGTCAGCCACAGCAACTATGACACATACGACATGGAGATCACACAGGTCATCAAGCTGGGTAAGCCTGCTGAGTCACGCCACTGTGTGTGTGTGTGTGTGTGTGTGTGTGTGTGTGTGTGTGTGTGTGTGTGTGTGTGTGTGTGAGTGTGTGTGTGTGTGTGTGTGTGTGTGTGTGTGTGTGTGTGTGTGTCAGTGTCAGTGTGTGACCGCACCACATAATTACATTGAAGGAAGTTAAACTGCTCCTTCTCCTTTCCTCTTCTCTCCTTATTGAACGCATTCTTGCCTCCCTCCTTCTCCCTCCTTCTCTTCTTCTCTCCTTCTCACTTCCATCTTGTCTTTCTCTTTCCTTGTACCCCCCAGGCAAGGAGGAGGGGGTGACGGTGGGACAGAGGAGGTCCTTTCTGTCCCATGCCGGCTGTCGAAAGGGTCTGAGTCTGCAGTCTGCAGCAGGGCTCTGAGTACCTGGTCATAGGACCCAGGGAAGACGTCTGGAGCAAGGACAGCGCCACCAACAGGTGAGGAGGACTAGGGCAGGGACCAGAAGGAATCCAATGGACATTCTCTGGGAGGAGATAAAAGATATAGGATAAAACAAATCATTCTGAATGGATAGATGGAGATTAAAGACATAACATTGTTTTCATGCGCTGACAGGGCTTTGTTCAGTAGATTACATTACGTGTTGCTTTTAGCTGGGTCATCATTTCCTGGTGTGGATTTAGTTTGTAGTTCACTATACCCCTCTACCCATCTATTTGATGTCCATTATTTCTGTCCATGTTTCTCCTCTCTCCTTTCCTCTCCTTCCCTCTCTCCCCTGCAGTCACACCTACCTCCTGGGTAAGAACACGTGGGTTGAGCGTTGGCCCACCTCAGCCCAGTGCTCCAGTGACGCCCACCTCCAGTCCAAGTGTGCAGCTCTGGAGAAGGCTGCAGGTGAACTCCAGCTCAATGGCTGCCGGCTCTAATGACCGAATATTCACCATAGGGCTGGTAGACACCACCCAGGAGTGATGCAGCCACAGTTTCATTTTGGGCTGAAAAACGACCCTTAGTTGGAATGCTAATTAGATTAATGTTATACTGTGTTGTGTTTTACTCAGCGAAAGCGTTATGTCCTAGAAAAACACTATTTTACTATGAAGAGTTTGTAAGGCCATGCCTTTGCGTATTCTTAATCACTGTGATGAAGACTAGACAGATGTTATGAGGACTTAAAGACAGACCTTTGTAAAGCTTGGGTGAGAATGGCTCAGCGATTGGATACAGCACCACAGCCAGGATACTATGGCCAAAATGGATACTATAGCTGTGTACAAATAAATGCAATGCACCGTAATGTTTAAGTGTCTTCATCTGATATTTTCATGTTTTATTTTTATGATAAGATCATAAGCACATAACCAACTCATGTAATACCTCAATTATGACTTGATATGTTATCACTGTCTCAAACCCTTAACTGATGACCAAGTGTGTAGACTGTGCAGGACAAATTTGCTGGTGTAAGAAACAGGAATATTTAAAATAAAAATAAAAACCAGATGCTGGTTTGAATTTAAACTCCATCCATCCATCCATTTTCCGCCGCTTATCCGGGGCCGGGTTGCGGTGGCAGCAGGCTCAGCAGGGAATTCCAGACGTCCCTATCCCCAGCAACGCTTTCCAGATCCTCCTGGAGGATCCCGAGGCGTTCCCAGGCCAGACGAGATATATAATCTCGCCAGCGTGTTCTGGGTCTACCGGGGTCTCCTACCAGTAGGCCATGCCCGGAAAACCTCCAACGGGAGGCGTCCAGGAGGCATCCTAATCAGATGCCCGTACCACCTCATCTGGCTCTTTTCGACGCGAAGGAGCAGCGGCTCTACTCCGAGCTCCCTCCGGATGACCGAGATCTTTACCCTATCCCTAAGGCTGAGCCCAGCCACCCTACAGAGGAAACACATTTCAGCCGCTTGTATTCTTGACCTCATTCTTTCGGTCACTACTCAAAGCTCATGACAGTAGGTGAGGGTTGGAACGTAGACCGAGTGGTAAATCGCGAGTTGCGCCTTTTGGCTCAACTACTTCTTCACCACGACGGTCCGGTACAAAGCCTGCATTAATGCTGATGCTGCACCAATCCGCCTGTCAATCTCACGCTCCATCCCTCACTCGTGAACAAGAGCCTGAGATACTTGAACTCCCTCGCTTGGGGCAGCAACTCACTCCCAACCTGGAGAGAGCACTCCACCGTTTTCCGGCAGAGAACCATGGCCTCAGACTTGGAGGTGCTGACTCTCATCTTGATCGGTTCACACTCAGCTGCAAACCGCTCCAGTGCATGCTGAAGGTCACAGTCTGAAGAAGCCAACAGAACCACATCATCTGCAAAGAGCAGAGAAGCAATTCTGAGGTCCCCAAACTGGACACACTCCTCCCCCCAGCTACGCCTTGAGATTCTACCCATGAAAATCACAAACAGAACCGGTGACAAGGCGCAGCCCTGGCGGATTCCAACACCCACTGAAAACGTATCTGAATTTGTGTCGAGTATACGGACACAACTCTCACTCCGGTTAGATAGGGACCGAATTGCTCGTAGCAACGGCCCCGGTACCCCATACTCCAGCAGAACCCCCCACAGGACTCCCTGGGGGACACGGTCGTAGGCCTTCTCCAAGTCCACAAAACACGTGTAGACTCGTTAGGCAAACTCCCATGCCCCCCCCCCCCCCCCCAAACAGCCCTGCAAGGGTAAAGAGTTGGCCACTGTTCCACAACCAGAATTTAAACTCATAATAGGTAATTCGCTCTTTTGGATGAGCCAGTTCATTTGGCTTTCTTCACCAATGAGAGGCCGTTAATTTGGATCTCATTCAGCTGTTTGTTTAGCTATAGCCTATTTAAATCATTTTCCACCTGTAACTCATCCTGCTTTTCCTGCGTGGTCTCCTGCATCTATTTGCGTGTCTTGTGAGTCGTAAAATATGCACAAAAAAAAGTTGACCCTTTACTGTTATACATTACCAACCTGGTAAAACAATCATACTTATGTTGTAATGGGTTGCTTCAAAGAGGACCTGAGAGCGGACTAACTGTCTCAACTTAAACTAGAGAACCCAAGCTAAACTACCAAAAACCAGGAACAAATAAAACCCAGAGAGAACAATATAGGTTTTGACTTGAAATTAGGTTATTTTACTGAAGGTAGGTTCACGGCACGCAGAATAACACCTAGGCATTCAACCGCCGAACAAACATAATACAATCCCAAACCAATATATAGTCTAATGCAAACACAGGTGACATAAACCAGCCAATTGAAATGGGCATGAGCATAACAAGGCAAACACAGGTGACAAGTCAAACACAAGTCTTTACATGAGAATGGAGCCGGCGCCCTCCGGCGGACAGATGTAGCCTTTGCCTAAGTCCAATAATGATTAAATAATCACTCGAGTGCAAAATTGTATAATGGGCTATCTACCATAAATTTTGGCAACGTTAGAAAATACTGAAATGTTTTAAAATTGAAAACATTATTATTATTTTTTTTTTTTCGGAAAGACACATCTTTAAATTACTTTTTTCAGACCATTACCAATGATGTGATTACTGATTAAAAATAGGCCCTATGTATTTAGTTGAAAGTGTTTACAATATAGACTATTGCCGAGTGTGAATAAGTTGTCACAGAAACACGTATACACGTTGTTTTTTTTTGCTGAGCAGTTTTTTTAGCAGTCTGGAATAGGATACCATGTAGGATGTTGATTGAACTTACAAAATATATTTGATTGGTTGGGGCGTCAGTCACTGAAGCAGTTCGATGAGAAGGGGTTGTCAGGGAACGAACGTGATAACAACAAAACCGTGCGCTCGTATCTGCCTGAGTCCGACTGCGGCATCAAAACTGGTATTGGGTTAAGCGTAGTATAGAACTACTGTTCGACTTTTTATTTATGATAATACATTTCAAAACATGCAAGTAGGCTATTTAATAATTAGGCCACAGATCCTATTAAATATGTTTCCCTATTAAACTGTACAACATATTTGAGGGATTATGTTACAACAACAAATCACATAAGCATTACATAACAGCAACACATCTCCGTTTATATTTATTATCCTAAATCTTTTTTTGTTTTTGTGCACTCCATTCAACTGTGCCATCTAAAGCTTTGCCAGAACATTCTTGAGGCCATCCGAGAGTCCTTCTCCGTAGCCTCCCCGAACTCCTCCCACACAGGCTTCTATATATCAAACTTCTATATATCACACTTTCATCTGTCTTCTAATTACCCAAACAATTTAAAGATGACTACATATGTCATACAGTTCACAACATTTACTTGAAGAGAAGAAGCTAGATGTTGCAACTGACCATGTGCCAGCTAGATGCATTGATTTTGAAGCATGATAACCAAGTCAACGAAACAAAGATTTAAACTAATTATGTTTAAATTCCCAGTGAGCACAAGACGTAATTTGAACGTTGATTTCCGGTTGAATACTGGTAGATATCGGGTTTGGAAGTTCAAGACTTCCTTTCGCCTTTTTAATGAAGTAACGAGTAACTGTAACTAAATACACATTTCCAGTAACTAGCACAACACTGATACACACACACACACACACACACACACACACACACACACACACACACACACACACACACACACACACACACACACACACACACAGAGAGAGAGACGCTCTATTTTAGATGTAATTCTTTGTGAGAACTCTTCTGCTTCTGATCCAATAAGCAAGCAGTCCAATGATGGCCACACCCATTAGACCAGATGCAGCCAATCGGAGGAAGGCTACAGTCTGGACCTGCCGAAGGTCAGTGATGTCTGTGAAAAGGGAATTCGAGGAAGAGACGGAGAGAGAGAGGAGGGGGTGGAGAGAGAATGAAATAGAAGAAGGAATTAATAGAGAGAGAAATAGAGGAAGGGAGGGAGAGAAAGAGTTTAAGAGATGGAGAGAGAAAGAGTTGAAGAGAGATGGAAGGATGGAGACAGAAGGGAGAATTGAGGGATTAGGGATTTGGAAGAAAGGCAGAGGAAGAGATGGAAGGATGTGTGGATTTTAAGTGTGGGGGGGGGGGGGGGGGGGGGTGTGAAAGGAGGAAGAGTAAAATGGAGGGAAAAAGCACATGTGGAAAACCAAATAGCATAACATTCATTCAAAAAGTGTTACACCTTTTTCTTTCTTTCTTTCTTTCTTTCTTTCTTTCTTTCTTTCTTTCTTTCTTTCTTTCTTTCTTTCTTTCTTTCTTTCAGCATTTATAGCTGTGTGGCTGAAAACTGCCAGAGACCGAGAGATAAAAAGATGGAGTGAGATGGAGAGATGGAGAGGTATGAAAAGATGGAAGGGGAGAAAGAGGTGGAGAGTCAGATAAGTAGAAGGATGGAGAGAAGTGGAGAGTGAGAAAGATGGAAGTATTGAGAGAGAGAGCGAGAGAGAGAGAGAGAGAGAGAGAGAGAGAGAGACATTGAGAGATAGAGAGAGAGAGAGTGCTAGAGAGAGAGAGATAGATTCTCACCTAGACAGCAAGGAGCAACAACACAGGGTCCTGTTACTGATGAACAAAGACAATCTGAGTGTAAAGCACAGTCACCTGTGAGGTGGGGACAGAGCTGCTGGAGGTCCAGAAACTGGGTCTGATTGCTGACAGGGTTCTCAGACACACAACTGTAGCTGTTGTTGCAGTTCTCTGTGGTCACCACTAGGGGCAGTGTGAGGTGAGCTGATTGGAGGCTGCTGGTCTGGGTCAGCCTCTCCTCTCCTCTGTACCAGGACAGGGTCACCTCTCTGTTGTTCTCCACAGAACACTCCAGAGAACTGCGCTGTTCATCTGATAGGCCAACGCTACGACTCTCGCTCGCTGGTCGGATGTGAGGAGCAGACACAGAATCTGGAAACAGGAACACAAAAATATTTAGAGGAAAAAACAGATTAAAATGTTTACTGTACAACTTGCACAAACCCACTTAATCACAATAATCCCTTGTTTTGAGCATAATCTGAGAGCCATAACTAGATATTTACACTACAAAATATTGAACCGAACGTTGCAACTGATATGGATTTAGCATAAAAACAATGTATGGTCAAAGGATAGAGATATGGTAATTTTACAATGAAATATAAATCCAAAAGTCTAACTTTACAGAATTTATATAGTAGCATTTGAACTGAAAAATAGAACGCGGAATATCAATCAATATTACAATGTGATTAGTTACAGAGTAGACTTGCCATAGACAGATAGATTAAATTTAAGGTTGATGGGTAGTAGACTTACCATAGACAGATAGATTAAATTTAAGGTTGATGTGTAGTAGACTTACCATAGACAGATAGATTAAACTTAAGGTTGATGGGTGGTTGACTGGTGACCTGTAGCTGGTAGAGTCCAGAGTGTCCAGTGTTGAGGTGTGTGATGGTCAGAGATCCAGTCTGTGAGTCCAGCTGCAGTCTGTCTCTGAATCTCTCACTGTAGTCTGTCCTTGTTACCCTATTATTGTGGAAAGCTATCCTTGTTGGACTGACACCATATAACCAGCTTATCACATCTTCATCTCCCAGTGGTCCAGTGAACCCAGTAGGCAGAGTGACAGTCCCTCCCACTCTACATGGTGGTAAGGTCTTCACCTCCGCCTGAACAGCTACCAGAAAACACAAACCAACAGTTATGTATTGTTTCAACTGTTCTTATACATTCACCTCAGAGAGTGATATCAAGTGGCAAAATAATAACCATAGAAAGAACAGTGCAGCAACATGAAAAGCTGACTGATATGTAGCCTCTCAGTATGCTCACTTATAAATGGCCTACTATTATCTGACCTGTTGTGACTGGAGTAAGCAGGTTATTTTTGATTCAACCTCATGGTGACAACTCGACACAAAAACGTGTTATAGAAATGTTATACAATAATTAAATAAGAGCAGAAAGCTTCTTCTTGGTTGCTCCTAAACTGACTAATACAGTTCTTGTCAAGACGGAGTTGCTAAAGAAGCAGTAAACACACGTCCTGAAGTGAGACGCCTGTATTGGTTAACAAAGGTTTACATTTAATCAGAAAATGGCTATTTTTATCTGTCTAGAAAATGTATTTGCAAAGCTCAGGCCCTTCAGTCGTTATAGTTATGGCCTGTTTGTGGCAATAATTATGGTGGACATGGACCGTGCTACTTTGTATGCCACACTGTTAAAAGACATATGAATAACAATCATACAGATTTAAAAATATTAGGAGCATGATGTGTTCTTATTATATTTGTTTGTTGTCAAAGTCAAACATGAGAGCATGTAATAGGCTATAAACATTTTCTACTCTGTAAGACATACCGCTAGGATTGATTTATCTATCGTCACAGCATAATTCTTCATGAAACTAGTTTTTAAAACATAAAGTGTAATTTACATAGTTAATAAAGTAGCCCAACTGGATGGAACCTACGTTTGTGACTGTGACAAACAGGTTGTAGATAATAATCATAATCATTTGTTAATAATTAATAAGAAAAGTAATGATGCCTCGTACACCTATAAGTACATACCCTGTACACATTTGAAATGATCAAGAAACACTCTTATCAATTATTATTTTATGTATTTATACAGGGGTAACCAACTGTGCATTCGTCTCTTTCCAGTAGTGCCCTGTTCCAGCATATATAAATTACAGCAATTAAACAAACATGACA
>JAPMUY010002063.1:0-19838 GCA_026901105.3 Galaxias olidus | reverse complement strand
TGAACACTTAAAACAATAGACTACTGCTGATTTTATGTCTGCAACGCTGTTCACTTGCGATTCGATCGGCAGATGCCTTAAAAGGAAGGTTGAGCTAAGGTAGGGGAGACTGGGAATGGTTGCAACACTTTTTGCATTTCTCTGTTACTTACAAACTAATTGACGTATAGACCAGCCAAACTTGTACATATTAAACTTATAGCTGTCTTCTAATTACCCATACAATTTAAAGATGACTACATAGGACATATAGTTCACAATATTTATATGAATGGAAGAAGTCAGATGTTGCAACTGGCCCCAAGTGGACGTTTACACTTGTGCTCAGTTCAGCGCTGTCCACCAACACATGAGGACGTAGTAGTGCTGCAGCAGTTATTTTAAAGGGCTGGCCACCCGCAGTGCCTGGTTGCTGATGGTGGAAACGCAATCACATCGCATTTGCTCAGGGAAATGCATTTTCTAGTTTATATTTTGGTAAAACATTTATCATGTTAAAGACGAACTCTTATTTTGAAGGTAGAACTGAGATTTCGGCGCCATGTTTGAAAACGTCACACCACTAATGTGACTTGTCGCTACCTCACGCTACTTTAGTAGCCACGCCCGCTTGCCTCTCAACTCATCTCCCAACTGAACTGGCGAAACACAATGGCTAACGTGGTGAGTTTCAAATTTATGTCACAGCTGTAAATACTATTTTATCACCACATTGAAATATATATGCTATATATAAACAAGATAATTGCGTCTGATAACGCAGATCTTTGCCAATTATGCTAATACAGCTTACCAAACACTGTATGGGTAGCGAGCTTTGAGAAACGTAACGTTAACCTTTCTTTGAGTCGCGTTGTCACGCACCTAGGCAAGACAAACCCAACACTGTTGGCAACAGCTACTGAGTAGTCAACGGCAGCTGTATTCACGCAGCGTGAAGAAAACCGCGCTGTGTACCGTTTTGAAACTGTTTAAATCAACACAAATATAACGTTTTTGTTGATCTGAGTCTTTTAAGTAATTCCAGAGTAATACTTGGTTTCACATAATAGAAGTGTTTATATCTATCCACGATATTTTCGAACGTCCCAATGCGTTTTGAATTATGGGCAGAACATCAGGCGGAAGTGTATATACACGCTGTTTTTAGCTTCACCAGCATTGGAAATCTTTCGCCAAGTTAGCTCGCGAAACATAGTTAAGTAAGTAAAACTAAAAACAGTGTAGTTGAAAAGAACAGGGACGAATTGCGCAGTTCTTAGCTGCACATAACATTTAACTATAGCTAACCTTAACGTGCGGCTGAAAGAACAATATTTTTCAAAGTTTGCCGATTGAAGGCAATAAACGAATGCGGCCACGAAACCAACAACAGAAACCCCGAACAACGTTGGCTTGGCTATGATGACAAACCTAAATTAAAAAAGAGATAGAAACGTCGTTAACTATAGAAGTTTACAAACGTTTGAAACGAATTATGCCAGTTATTTGTCAATATTAAATGGACGCAATTATT
The DNA here is from genome assembly GCA_026901105.3 of Galaxias olidus. Taxonomy (NCBI): domain Eukaryota; kingdom Metazoa; phylum Chordata; class Actinopteri; order Galaxiiformes; family Galaxiidae; genus Galaxias; species Galaxias olidus. The sequence goes on along the minus strand of JAPMUY010002063.1, from coordinate 18,322 downwards.
CAAATCTGATCATAATTGAGACCAGTTTTGTCTACACCGGTCACAGTGGACTCGCGGATCAAAATTTCGACAGCCACATCAACTCAGTTACAATCCATGTGTCATTATAATTGTTTTAAAAATGCTGTTGCTCACCTACAAGTCACCAAACAATTTGGAGTAAAACACATTGCTGACCTCTAAGCTCACCTGGAACAGGTCTCAGTTCTTCCCAGTGTTAACTAATAAAGGTAATGCAGCATTTTTGTACAATGCAACAATTAGCTGTACAATTTCTTAGTATAATTGTTTTCTTATTTTTCTATTTATAGCTTTACGTGTCCCAGCTTGCCTTATTTAAAGCATATGTGTATAATGTCATATTCAAAATAAATTTGACTTGACAGTATTGTCCATTAAGTGAAATTACTTGTGAAAATGTATAATTTCCATTAAATCAAGGTATTACTTTATGTATTTTAATTCATCTATTACTTATTTTATATATTATAACTATTTCTACATGTGCACATTTATGTAAATAATTGCAAATGAATGATTACAACATTTTGTTAGAAATACATCACAGAAAACCCTGATTACGGTAGGCCATCACAACTTAAACAATTAACTAGTTTGAGGCAACAAGTTTACTTAAGTTATAACAATATCTAAAACACAACTGGTTAAGTTTTTAATGTAATAACAATGTTTTATACAGGTCCTTGGACAAGTGGATAAGTTGAGTGTACTTAACCATTTAATTTCAATCAAGTTAGCAGTAGTATTCATGACACAAACGAAGTTGTGAATAATTCGTGTAATTACTTGCTATACGTTTGCTGTAAGTTCTGGTCAATTTGAAGTAGCCCTATAGCAAACTATGTTCACGGTGGGTGAACGAAAACAAATTCAAATCAAATCAGTTATTTAGAACCAAGTACCATTGATTTCAACATTAAACACTGAACAGTCATCTTGGCAGCCCCCTAAATAAAATGTTTTACGTTAGCATTACAGAGCACTACAATGTAGCCAAGAAGCCTGATTTAAAAACAAGAATTGCTAGCCTGTCCCACATTACCTTCTCCTCAGTAAAAGAGATGTCATGATATGTTTGAGGATCAGATCCAATTTAATTTCAACATAAAACTTAACTAATAAGGCCTAAACCTGTGAATAGAAACATTGTAGAGTCATTTTTTTTGTCTGCTGGATCATTCACCACACATTTCCAGAATTCACCCAGCTATTCAAGTTACTTAAATCCACGTAATTATTCATCATAAGTAAGAAATCAACCCTTATATATTTTGAGTTGTTGGGTCACAATCTTTAATCAAGGTTTAGTCATTTGTAATTCCAGGTATTTCAGTGCACACCTTTACTAGTTTTTCTGCCACTGTAATCTAGTACGAGCCAAGGTTGCATAATAAATGTGTGAAAAGTAAAAAGATTATGCAGCTGCAGAAATGTTTGATGGACTAATGTTATATCGAAGTGGGGGGTCCATTCAACAGCCCATGCACGATTTGAGTTAAGTCGTTTATTTGGGCTAAACATCAAATCAGCGAAAAACGAAATAATCCATTCAACTGACTTGAACATAGGTCCGATTTTGCTTCTATGCAATACGCAAGTAATACTACGACTGAGCTAAGCGCTTCACTTTGTGTTTAATGCCTCTCAATCGCAACCACTGGACGCTACAACGGAGCTGAAAATACACCCGTACGTTACTTTAGGCAAACTCTCAATGGTAGAGGGGTGAGGAACAACCATGTCAGCCCGTTTTATCGCTGTTTTAGTATGATCTGAAACAGAATTTCACATCTTTGCAATTGGCTAGTGAACAGTTAGTTGATAATTTTGCATTAAACTGTTCAAAACGGAAGTTGTGCCCATAATTCGCGCAAGGTATCATGGGAGTCAGGAATATCGTGGATAGATCTCTTGCTAATTCGTAGTTAGCTTCCAAAGAACGTAGGTTTTGCTGTTATATGAAAAAATCCTCAACTTTGAGTAGTTTAATAAAAAAAGATGTTTATTTAATATCCAACGATTGATGGACAGGTTTAAGAATATATTCTTCAGTCACTGATAATTCCAGCTTTCCATATTTCTACTGTTAACATAATTTTGTCATTTCAAAACGCCTCTGCATGGTGGGCAACGCTGGGTTTGGTCGTACTGCTCTATTTCTTTCTCAAACGGGCACGAAAAAGTCCAGCGCTCCTTGTCTTCAAATGAATTTGCCTCGGTGTTCCCATTATTTTTGACAGTAAAACCTTGATTCATTTTGAAGTAAACCCCTGTCCGGGCATAACCTTACGAGGACTAACCAATCAGTAAACAAATATATATTTAAAATACGTGTCATGTACTTTACTTGAATCGCTACTAACTTTACTTGAATCGCTACTAACTTTAATCAAAAAGTTCCATCGTGGCCTTTCAACTGGGACTAGACCATGGTCTCTTGAAAAGATTCAGCAAAAAAAAAGTACACGTTTTTCGAAGGCAAAAAAAGATCTGCTACCTCAAAGTTTTCCGTGCCTTGCTGCCTTCATCTTCACTTCGTCAGGACAGCGGGAAAACAGATGTCATTCTATACTATAGCTTGCTAGCAAGTTTCTGTTTAAGATTTCAGTTGCGTTGATTGAAATCCATAAAGCGAGGCATATTTTCATTGTTTTATGTATAGTAATGTCAGTCTTGTCATATGTTATGTCAGTAGTTTGGCTACTATAGGCCTCTTAACACATTGAATTTTAACTTTAGCTATGTTGATTGATTGTGAATGTACATGATGCTCATAGTTAACGTTGTCTGTACCAAGATAAAAGGCAACCTAGTTGTTGCATTCTTAAGCGGGGTAGTTTTCAGTAGGCCTATCAAGGCAATTAAGAATATATTAATGATCCTAGCGGATTTGAAAAACTTTTCATATTTAAAATACTTCCGCTAATGAAGAACTATGCATAAGAGTTTGAGGTGGTATATCAATTGCCTTGAGAAAATCTGGACCTTTCCTTTTATCTTTTGTTTTCCTGTATGTCCACTGAAGCGTTGGTTTCCTTAAAGATTGCGTTGAGTCGCATGTCCAGTATTTGTGACCACAGTAGCGTACATGAAAAATCAGTGCCTCAAGAAAACCTATTTATTAGTCAGATGGTTTATTGTCTTGTTTAGGTTTGCAGAGCAGACTGCTGAAATGAGCAGATCGGCTACTCATAGACAGCTAAAAATACAAGATCAATACAATACCATCATCGTTATTATAAATAAAATATAGGCCTATGATATAGGAGTTTGTTGGGTAGAGAGTGGTGACTTGCAAGCACGAATGGGCGAGAACTGTGGGTGAGGCAAGGAAAACGATAGTATTTCAACGAGAGAATATGCCTGTTAATTGCATCTTTATAGGCTAAATAAGCAGATTATGTACAAATTATATTGAGCAATGATCTTGCAATGGGATCAATATTTTACGGAGATAGGTCTGACTAAAATGTATTTTCGACACAGTGATTATCTGGCACTGATTATGGTGTACAAATGCAATTGCAAGCAGTAGGCTATCTGTCATTTGGAGCTGTAATTTTTGTTGTTTAGGACCGTGTCCTGAAGCTAAGATGATGACACATTCGCGGTTTTCAGAGTACACGTTTTTAATATTGTTGCCTTAATTTAGGTAAACGTCCATACAACTGTAAAGGCTGAGTTTTTTTTTTTTTTTAAGTATTTGTAGCAACATATCCATTATTTGTCCCACGATAAAGAAGTAAACTAATGTCAAAGTTGCCCAAAGCATACTGGACAACTCCAACCGCTACAATGTTTTCGTAACGGGACAAAATTCACGCAGCGGCGACTAAAATCGCGCTGTGTAGCGTTTTGAAACTGTTTGAATCACCACAAATATAAAGTTTTTGTTGGTCTGAGCCTATTCAGTAATTCAAATGTAAACCTCGTTTTACAACATATACGTGTCAACATCGATAGAGCTCTTGCTAATTCACATTTAGTTGTTAAAGAGCGCAGGTTTTGTTCTTGCATGAACAAATCCCTAACTTTAAGCAGTTTGATCAAAAAATGTATGCTTTATTTAATATCAAACCACTGATGTACTGATTTAAGCATTTATTCTTAAATCATGGACAATTCAATCTTTCCGTATACCTACTGTTAATAACATCATATTGTAATTTCCAAATTCGCCTCTGCGTGGTGCTCGACGCTGAACTTCGTTCTAAATGCTTTATTTTGGTAGAAAACGGGCACCGATTTTGCCGTGCACCAAGTCTTGAAGTCTTCCTGCCTACCTGTTCCCATAATTTTTCACGGTCAAACTCTGCTTATTCCACTTAAGGTCATGTAGGTACAGGGGTTTACTTCAAAATGAATCAATCAGTCAACAACTTGTTATTTAAAATACGTGCTATATACTTTATTTAAGTCGCTACTAACTTAAATTAAATCCGTTGGTCGAGGCCTTTCAACTCTGAGTAGTCCAAGGCCTTTGCCTAGGATCGATTATTTAAAAAAAAATTCTGAGATTCTTTCAGAGGCAGAACTGCTCACTCAGTTTTCCGTGCCTTCACTTCTCCAGGACAGCGGTAAAACACACGTCATTTTCCACTATAGCTTGCTAGATAGTTTGTTTTGATTTAGAAATCAGTCGCGTGGATTGAAATCCATAAAGCGAGACCTATTTTCATTGTTTTATGTAGGCCTATGGTAATGTCGGTCAGTTTGGCTACTATTACATAGGCCTATAACACATTGAATTTTAACTTTAGCTATGCTGATTGATTGTGAATGTAAGTGATGCTCATCGGTAACGTTATCTGTACCAAGATAAAAGGCAACCTAGTTGTTGCATTCTTGAGCGGGGTAATTTTAAGGAGGCCTATCAAGGCAGTTAAGAATATATTAATCATCCTAGCGGATATGAATAACTGTTCATATTTAAAATACTTCTGCTAATGAAGAACTATGATTGATAAGAGTTTGAGGTAGCATATCAATTGCCGTGAGAAAATCTGGACCTTTCCTTTCATCTTTTGTTTTCCTCTATGTCCACCGAAGCGTTGGTTTCCTTAAAGATTGCGTTGAGTGGCATGACCAGTATTTGTGACCACGGATGCGTGCCTGAAAAATCAGTGCATTAAGAAAACCTATTTATTATTCAGATGGTTTATTGCTTTAAGGTTTGCAGACTGCAGAAATGAGCAGATCGGCTACTCGTAGACAGCTAAAAATATAAGATCAATACAATACAAGATCATCAGTGTCATTATAAATGAAATATAGCGCTAAAATATAGGAGTTTGTTGGGCAGGGAGCTTTGACTTTTGCAAGATCGATTGGGCGAGAACTGTGGGGGGAGGCAGGGAAAACGATAGTATTTTAACGAGAGAATATGCCTGTTTATTAACACTTTATAGGCTAAATAAGCAGATATGTACAAATAATACTGAGCAATGATCTTGCAATGGGACCTACATTTTACTGAGATGTTTTGAAATGTGTTTTCGACCCGGTGATTATCTGGCACTGATTATGCGTGTACAAACGCAATTGCAAGCAGTACCTTGGCAAACTGTTGTTCGGAGCCGTAAAATTGTTATTGACTAGGGCCGCGTCATAAAAAAAGCTGTTGTTTGTTTGACACGTTTGCGGTTTTCAGCATACACGTTTTTAATATTTTAGCTAAAGGCAGTGAGTTTTTCAAAGTATCTGTAGCAACATACACATTATTTTTTCCAGACAAAGAAGTAAACTAATGTCAAAGTTGGCCATAGGAGGTTAGAGCTTTTTGAAGACATGGCGTGGCTACACCGAAGTATGAACTCGGTAAAATTAAAAACCTTTTTTCGACACTAAAACTGTCACTTTTCGAAAAACTTAATTTATGAATTTGTTTTTATTAATAAACGTTTAGTAAGTAACACAAATTCGGAACATTCTCTGTTTAATCACTTGATTTAAAAAAAAAATGAAAACGCGTATAGCCTGCCTACCTTTATGGGGTCATTATTATAGCAAAACTATTTGCGAATGCGTGTGGAGAGTTGTGTATCTGTCAATCTGATTACGCACGCACGGATTGAGATACAAACGTTTACTGAGACTTGTGAATGGGTACAGGGATCTGCAAATGTGTATTCCGAATCCGTGCGTATATCCGTCTGTATTCAGATTTGCAAGTGTATTGAGAGTTGTATATGTTTAGACAAATCTGTGAATGCGTGCATTGATCTGTAAATGTGCAGACAAATCTGTAAATACGTACGTGGATATTAATGGCTGAAAGTCAAATTATTTTTGCTGCAAGAGCTGAAAATACAGACAAGCATAAGTTACAACTCACGCGGGCCTCTCAATTGGATGTGTTTTTACACGTGACTTTTGCTACACTTCTGGCTGGCAGAGATCTGTGCGTGTGTGGCGATTCATCTGTGTGTCGAGGTTTGTCTGTGTGTCTCAGTGGGAATTTCAATGACTCCCAAGGGGCACTTCGACATGTAACATCCAATCACCGCGTTCAAAATCATGTCACATGAACCATTTATTTAAATATACACATTACATTAAGATATCAGATGCAGTAGGTCTATGCTCTGTGTATTTAAAAATAGTTGTTTCATTAATATATATTATGATATTATTATATATAAACTAGTTCGATCACATGAACAATGTTATGATATGCATTGTCAAATATCATATCTTCTGCAGCCTAGTTATATTCACTGTTGGTTTTCATTCAAAAGACCGTGCAATTGCAATTGAGTGATACCTGTCATTTTTGTTGTTGTGAATTTAGATAAAAACGTTAAATTCATATATAAATAACCATATTTAGCCCCGCAGACTTACAGAATAATCATATGCGCTATTGATGAGAAAGACCAGTTTTTTGTGAACCAAACGTGTATTAAAAGTACTTTAGCTATGCCATTTTTATAAAATGGGACTTAAGTTTAGTTGTGCCCCTCACCACTGATCTTAGACATTCTAAAGAAATCTATCAAATTCCTCCTGCTCACTGTTTGAAAATGTAAAAGGACGTTACGTTAACTTAATTTAATACTGCGTTGGAGAGCAATAAGTCATGGTGCAATAACTTAAAACGTTAAGATCAATAGCCTAGTGCAATAAATTGGTATCTATCCTTAGCTAATCTAATAACCCAACTACGCGATGACCAAACAATAACTTTAGCCTATAGGCGAACTGTATGTTAATTATTTTTGCTACTTTAGTTTAGCCAGCAGCAGAGTGGGGAAACTGCCTGACCTATATTGTCCTTTGGCGTATATCTATCTGCCTGTGCTCCGGGTCTGCAGCCTCCCCCATTTCATTAATTTTGACCGGTAGCTAACCAGGTTATTGACCACGTTTTCACAGTGTCAGGCATTTCACCTACAAAGCTAAATAAATATACTTTTTTAATGATTCAATTGTTTTTGGAACAAGTCAAATCTAAAACTAAGGGTTATCGAACACGCATAAGAAAAAGAGGCAGAGGCTGAATTCGAAGCCAATAGCTAAAACAAAGATCTTCATAGGTTTTACGCTGGCATTCTGCCGCTGCGCCTCTACCTCTATACCACGCATTTCTCAGCGCAGAACAGTCTTATTTAGTCATCCTATTTATGTCGGCAAGAAACGCCTATGTTAAGTTGGGTCGACGAGGTAAACCAAATGTTAACATTACATATGCAAATAATGTCATTAAAATCGTCAAGCTATAATGCAAGAAATCATTTGAACGTTTTGTTTGAGAATTACAACTAACTGAATACATATTACTAATGGCATTAAGAGAAAATGACTTGGGAGCGAAACAGCAACACCGGATTCCATTCAATTGCAGCCTCAGCAAATGTAACGACTAAAGTAGCCTATAGCCTAGTAATTTAAGATGTAGCCTAGTTCAAAGCTTATTTACCGGCTCATTTGACATAATTATAAACGCGTTGATTGGATGTTGTATATCAAAGTACACCTTGGGAGTTTTAGGCATTTCTACTGAGTAACACCTACAAACCTCGACACAGAGACGAATCGCCACACGGACAAATCTCTGTCACGGCAGAGTGTAGCAAAAGTCACGCGTGAAAACAAATCCAATTGAGAGGCCCGCGTGAGTTGTAACTTATGCTTGTCTGTGTTTTCAGCTCTTGCAGCAAAATACTTTGACTTTTAGCCATTAATATCCACGTACGCATTCACAGATTTGTCTACACATTTACAACTCTCAATACACTTACAAATCTGAATGCAGACGGATATTTTTTATATACACTTACAAACCTAATTACGCACGCACGGAGTGGGAATACGCATTTGCAGATCCCTGTACACATTCACAAGTCTCAGTACACATTTGTCAATCTGAATACGCGTGCACTGATTGAGATACAGGTACACAACTCTATTGTAGCAAAACTATTTGCAAATGCGAGTAATGACCCCATAAACCTTTACTTTTAAGTGGCATGCTAACGTCATTAGCGTTAGTTCTATCAGGCCTGTCTGATTTGAGTTTAAAAAGACACATGTTACGTTTTGTTTGTCTAATTCCTTTTAGTCATTCTGTAATACTTAGTATAACTAAATATAGGTGTTGATATAGAGCCCTTACTATATCAGTCTCACATAATTAGCTTTCAAAAAGCGTAAATTAAATCCTTAGATTTTATTTTTATTTTTTTACTGGTTTACGACCATCCTCAAACCAGTGACAGTTAAATATTTTCAGTGTCAACCCATAATGTAATTTTAAAACTCATCAGAGTGTGGCAGTCGAAGCAGCCATGGAAAATACATTTTGGAGTCTAGGAGATGCACTTCTATAGAACAGTGACCGCCCCTTTTTTTAACGGCATCGCTTCCGGTGTTCTAGTTCAATCTAGTTCCTGGATTGTCTTGGGTCAATGCGCTTGCGTGTGCCGGAGCGCTGCAAACTGTGACATGGATTCCAACAGTGTGTCAAATGTCAGCATTTTCACCTACAATATGAAATAAACTTACTTTTTAAAAGCTTATTTGATGATTGCATAGTTTTTGGTAGGCTACAGGAAAACTATAAGTTCTTTAAGTTACAAAGTTATTTTATATTCGACCACACAAATAGTATGTAAAAAATATAGACCGAGGCTGGATTCAAGCCTGGGCGAAACTGAAATCTCAAATTACTACGCCACCGTAGAGTCGTTGTCTCGATATTTGCTTTTCTACCATGAACTTTCAATCGCAGCCTCAGCAAAAACGAAGCTTCAGGGGGCAATAGGCCACGAACTCATAATACAAGTAGACATTTAAACAAATGTTTGGAAATTGTTCATAGTTTTGTGAAGCTGAATTTTCCTTAATAGGCGTACTATGCAACGTTTCTTATGGATTACCTGTCAGAAGTATGTCGTGTTTGTGGGGAGAAACACACGTTGGAAGCCATCACTATCACTGAGAAAATGGGTAAGACGACTGGATTTTAATAAATCTAGATGGGTTAGGCCTATAGACTATTTGGTTTTCTATCGGGTTAGACGTAATAATTTGTAATAGCTATCAATAACAGGTCTAAATCCTTTTACGTTTCATGCACTGTATACGCTCTAAACGCCTCCATTTTATGTTGTCATTTAGATTCAGCTTTAAAGTTTGTCATGTAAATTTAGGTTTCAATGGAATTGTGTGGAGGGAGATGATATTTGCCCATGCTGCTATTAAAAGGCTGTTTTGTCATATTTGGCAAATAAAGTATGTGATAATATCGAATGCTGTGTTTTTAATCTTCCAACTAATGGTTAATCAGTTATTTTCAATTCTCAAACGTAGGCTGAGGCTAGGTCTAACATTCAAACGACTTCTTGCATAGTATGTTGTGCATTTTAACGTTATTTGCTGACGCAAAGTTAACATTTTGTTTAAATGTCAACCCAAGTTACCATAGGCGTCTCCCGTTGACATGGAGTATGACTAAATATATTAAGATTTTATAGTAGAAAAGCGAGTAGCGTGACAACGATTCTACGGTGGCGTACCGGTAGAGCGACGGTGTATTAATTTTGGAGATTTCAGTTTTGCCAGGCTTGAATCCAGGCTCGGCCTATATTTTTTTATATTATTTGTGTGGTCGAATATAAAATAACTTGGTAACTTAAAGAACTTGTAGTTTTCCTCTAGCCTACCAAAAACTATACAATCATCAAATCAGCTTTTAAAAAGTAAGTTTATTCATATTGTAGGTGAAAATGCTGACATTTGACACACTGTTTTGGAATCCATGCCACAGTTTGCAGCACTCCGGCACGCGCGCACCCAAGACAATCCAGGCCCGACTTGAACTAGAACACCGGAAGAGAATTTACCATTCATTTACTCCATTGACGTTTCAGAAAATCTTTCCGTAAAGAGTATCCAAGCCAACCAGCTACGAGATGAGTCGTGACCATAAAACATTTGATTTGGAGCAAAATTATGAAAATGGGGGAAAAAGACAAAGGTACATCAAGACTGTACATAATTGTTTTAAGAGTGAAGTAACTACTCATCCCATAAACCATTGCAATGATTCTTTTGCAGTGACTACGGAGTGCCTAACGATAGTTTAGCACGCTTCTTTTTGAATTCACCCTTTTTCATTAAAGTGTTTGTGGGTCAATGACCGAAGGATTTTGAATAGACCAATTTTTAAACACAAAAAATAAGGGTATCTTTGGCAATTTTTCAAACATTTGGAATGTTGTGTACACATGCATTTATACAAAAACATTAAGTTAAGGGAATTTTGTGATTTTTTTTTTTTTTTTAAGCAAGGTCAATAGCCGATGACCTGAAATGTCATGTGGTGAGACCGTGAATTATCTTACAATTAATATAATTCCTTAACATGCGTAACATTTTAACAAGGTTTCATTATTATTGTATAATGTTTGTAAAAACAGTATTTGCATTTATTTGGAGTTTCTCTAAATCATGATCATATATTCACATTCTATAATGGCACAGCCTCCCTCTTTAAGTAGTTACCAGACCTATTTTTCTTTTAAAACCCACAAAACCGATTTAAATTATTAAACAAGACAATATCCACTTAAGCATACTGGATCTGTGATGAATGTTCCAGTCACAAAATCTGATATTCTTTTTTTTTAATTGAATACAGTTATTGCACTTTGGTTGCACTACATGATATATGGTCGCACCAAATGATACAATTGGTTAAATTATTTTTCAGAAGACCAACACAATAAATTCCATACAAAAAATAGAACAGAAAACAGAATAGAACAGCTTTTTTTTATAATTTCATAGATTTCTCTTGAACACAAACACTTCAATACACATTATTTATTTCTCATCCCAAGCTTTTTTTTAAAAGTGCTTTGTCGTGAACTTTACAATGTCCAGAAAATTTCATTTAACTCATAAAAACATTCATAAAAAGAGCAAGACACATTTAAGAGCTTTGTAGTGAACTATACAGTGATTGTGGGAGGGACACAATTCATCACATTTTATATACAGTGGCTTGCAAAACTATTCAGCCCCCTTGAAACTTATCAGATTTGTCTGGATTACAAATGATACGTTGAGATTTTGTTCTGTTTCATATTTTATTTCAAAAGACTGACCCTCAAAATTTATTTTTTAAAGTGACATTAGTTTTATGTTAGAAACATTTAGTAAGAAAAATAAATAACTGAAAAATGCTGTTTGCATAAGTATTCAACCCGTGCTTTGGAAACTACAGGTTGACACAAATGAAAAATATTGCCCTAACGAGGACACTGTAGGCCTTACAATTGGCCACTCTGAAACATGGAATAGCTCACATTTTCTGTAAGAAGCCATTACTCAAGAACAACCACATCAAAGCACGTCTGGAGTTTGCCAGAAAGCATGACCCAGCTAAGATGTGGGACAAGGTTTTGTGGTCTGATGAGACAGAGAGATTTTTGGCCAAAGTTCAAAGCCGTATGTGTGGTGGTGCAAACCTAACACTGCCCGTGCCTCAAGAAACACCATACAGGTGGCAGCATCATGCTGTGGGGATGCTTTTCATCAGCAGGGACAGGGCATCTTGTTAAATTTAAGGAAGAATGGATGGAGCAAAATACAGGGAGATACTGCAAGAGAACCTGCTTCAGTCTGCTAAAAAACTGAAGCTTGGAAGAAACTTCACCTTTCAGCAGGACAGTGATCCCAAGCACAAGGACATATCAACACAGGAGTGGTTAAACAACAAAAAGGTTAATATCCTACAGTAGCCAAGCCAATGTCCAGATCTCAATCCCATCGACAATCTGTGGCACTGTTTGAAAGTTGCGGTTCAACCCACATGAGCAACCTGGAGCAAATCTGTCAAGGTTAAAATAGTCATAAATCATTGATTAATGCATAATTACCCAAATAACATTTCATGCTGTTGGTAAATGGTTTTGGCATTTCATTAAATATAAATAAAATGTTCTTTCCAAAATATCAGGGGATGTTACTGAACTTGCAGACAAAGCTATGCAAAATTATACAAAAAGGTATACTAAAATAAAGAACTGTATGTTTATGAATAATTAATGAAATGAAAATGCACAGAAACTGTCAATGCAGGACGAATATCTATCATATACAACGTTCTGCAATGGTTGCGCCACATGATACTTGGTTTCACCACATGATGTTTTCAAGTTTAGTAAAATTTTACAGGCACAGAATTGACCACCTAAGATAAACAGCCATTCTTCCCACCAAAGACCACTATCAAATTTATCACAGAAATGTACATTTGCAGATAAAACCTAATATTAATAGTTTTTTTTAAGTCATACCACATGACATCCAAATGTGGCAACTACATTGCAGCAGTTAAACATGCATTTCTTCCATATTTGAGAAAGACCTACGAACCTGTTAGATGTTTCTTTGGGTCCTTGGCATGCACCTTTCTGATGTTTCTGTACTTGAATTGTTTTCCAAATAAAAATCCCAAAATGGCATTTTCTTGATGGTCTCACCAGATGATATCTTATAAAATGAACGTCTTCGGACAACATTCGTTTGTATATTATGATGAAAATATAAATGCAGCTGCTTTGCAATTTTGTCAATGAATAGAAAACATGTTTGAAATTATGCCAAATGAGGCAGGAGATGCATCTCAATAGATTAAAAGTAATTTTAAACAAGTTTTCAAAATAGAAGTCATGGCTGGACGGTTGCACCACATGATATTTTGACACTTCAAACAGAAAAATTACCAATAACTAAAAGGTTTGGAAAAGTTAAAGTGGGTACGTATATGGGAAAGGTACTAGATATATGTGTTGTCTTCTTATGTGTTTAGACATTTTTTAAAAGGAAAAAAATGCAGTTGGACAGAAAAAGTAGGCGTCACGTCATTGACCCTTGTACTGTTAACAGGGCTTTCCACAAGATATGTAGTAGCCAGCCAGTCGTAGAAGGTTTCCAGCTACAACGTTTTGATTGCGAAACTCTAAATGACGATAGCCTACGACGATGTGTAAAATGCAGCAGTGGTATATGATGAAACATTTAACAATGGGTGAACTATCCCTTTAAAATGTAAAACTACGCCAATTCCTGACTGATCAGAGCTTTTGTAATTACATTTATTGACACCTTCACTAAGGTTTATCAAGCTTATGCATTGGTTCTAAATTAAATTAATGAAATAAACATTTGCCAATTTAGCATACTATATAGTTAGCTATCTTGTTTTACACCGATTTCAAAGTTAGCAAACTTAGATATCCTACCTCAAAGAGAAGTAGTAAAAAATATATAGGCTGTGAAGTCTTTCTATAATAACCGTCCCTTATGCCTAGATGGATCGATCACCTCAGGATAGACGAATCAATCTCCAAATGAATCCATTCAGCTTTCATTGCTTTCATATCAGGTTTTGCACGTTACCGTTCAATGACAGAAACTGGACTCAAGTCAAAGCAACTGGCAAACCAGTAGAACTAACCTCGAGCCTGTCCCGACTATGCTAAAGTTCGCTAAAGACATAGAAAGTTCATTTATAGTACCCCTAGTCTATCTTTATGCGCGCATTGTTTTGAAGCGGAGGCTTGTGGTTGTAAATTTACATGCATAGAAAATAGCAACTTGTTAATAAAAATATACAAATGTACAATTAAGTAGCATGCTGGACTTATTTGAGTAGTCTGCTGTTTGGCCGGCAGCCGGCGCTTGTGGAAAGCTCTGTAAGGGGTCGAAAAGATTGAGCCTGTTACTTTAAGATGTGGCATTGTGGGAGCATGGGGGGTGTATGTTTATTTTAGTTTTCAACTAATGTGGTGGTTCTTGTGCAAATGAGTGAATGAGATGTATAAAAGCTTAGAAGGAAATAAATAACCAACGTAGACTAGGCTGGCGCTGTTTGAACTGGCGAATTAGTTCTTTAGTTCTCCCGGCTAAAGTCTGGAAGACGCGTGACGGGAAAGTACCAGGCATATTTAAAATAAACGACTATTAACATTGCAAAAAAGAGGCCTATTTATATAATTATAAAAAGAAACATACGCGCACATTTTATAGCACGTCTAAGCGAGATCACAGTGAGAGTCAAATGTTCCCCTGCTGCATTGGGGTGTAAACTACTACAGCTAATTCAATAATTGTTTTAACCTTGGAGAATTTAGCTAGAAAAAAGGAGCTACACAGCGTGCCAATAAACAACCAAAGCAACGTCTTTTTGCTGGTGTTTGTTCGCTTGCATAACTGCAACCGGTACCTTCGGTACTGGAGAAAACAGTCACGTTTTTTTAATTTTGGCATCGACTTGGTACCAAAGCATCGGTTCTTGTGACATCCCTATTTAAACAGTCTTAACTTTTTAGTTATAACAGAAACCTTGCTAGGTTCTGAAGAGTATGGTCCCCTTAATGAAGCCACACCTCCTGATTTTGCACATTTTCATAAACCTAGAATCAGTGGCTGTGGTGGTGGTGTGGCTGTCATTCATGGTAAAAACTTCAATTGTAGCCCTATGTCCTTTGGTAATTTTTATTTCCTTTTTATAATCACTCATTTTAACATTTAGTAAGAATCTATCTATCTATCACCCTCCCAAATATAACAGTGATTTTATAAATGAGTTCTCTGATCTTTTGTCACTAATAATGGCTAAATATTAGGGATGCGCCGATGTATCGGCCAATGTTGACCTTGTTGACTGCCATCGGCAAATAAGATGGCATTTACCAATGGCAGTGGCCGATGTTTATGTCGCATCAATTCCCTAATTGTTGGTGCCGCGCGCAAGGTTGTTGTATGATTGAATTTGTGCTCAAATCGAATTTCGGCAGCCGGTCAAAATTTGGCACAACAACAGTATTAACGTCAAGCAACGTTAGTCAGAACTCAGAACAGTGGTGGCAAAGCACTTGTTTCATCGTTTTTGTGTTAACTTTTCCCACTGTGGACTATGTTTTAGCTCGTTTCATAGTTGAACAGCTCACCCTCTTTGGTTTGGAGTTAACATTCTATGTGGGATGTTAATTGTCACCCTTATGCGCCCTGCTTAAGTTGGCAGAAATCACAACTCCTCATCCAATAACCACACTGAAGAAGACGGACTGTTCAACTCAGTTTATTGAGTCGCTGGAGGTAGGTTAAAACTGAAACAGCATGTGCACTTCCAATACACACAATCAACACTATGAATCAGGCAGAGATTGTCTTTAGCACTAACGACAAACTAGCATCTCCTAGCAGCAATGTGATGACATTACTCATATAAATGCTTCTTAAAGGCGCAGAACACATACGGTATACGAATACACACGCCGTGAATTTCAACCAAAAGACCAGACGCGAACTGTTCAATTTAATCGTTTAATTTGAATCTCTTGATTGATTAAATTCTTAATGAAGATTAACATCCCTATTCAAAACAGATCAGTTATTTTTTTATTATGAATATTTCTTTGTTTTAGTTATTTATTCCCCCTTTTGTGCCAGGGAAACAAAGTAGGCCTAAAAACATCTGCATCGGCTGTTGTCCAAATTGTTCTTTTAAACATCGGTATCGGACCAGAATTTCACGATCGGTGCATCCCTACTAAATATGACAGGGTTAGAATTCTTTGAGATTATAATATTCATGTTTTGTCCGGCAAATACCCTAGGTGTGGAATTTTTTAATTTAATAGAATCTTTTGAGTTTATGCAATCTGTTACTGGATCCACACATCAACATGGTCATACTCTAGATCTTTTATGTTATCATTCGGTCTGACTTTTAACAGCATGGAAAAAAGGATGTATGTGTGTCCGATCATTTCTGTATTGTTTTTAGAATGAGTTATCCTAATTCAAGCAACACCATGTCTAGTTCTAGGGCAATTCGTTCTTGTACGATTAATTCAAAAATCGCAGCCAATTTTGCCGGTATGTTTCAATCTTTTAGTGCTGACTCTCTTTCGATTCAACATAGACGAGTTGGAAAATCACTTTAATGATATTAGTTTGGCTTTCTAGTGTGGCTCCTTATTAAATTAAAAACTAAAGTCAATTAGTCAAGAGTTACCATGGCTGAATGACCATATCTGGGACATTAAAAGAAAAGGCAGAAACAAAATGAAAGGCTTGTAAACTACACGTTTTTTTACATTCATATGAAGGATTTAATGATCAATTAAAGCTGCAAGCAGCATTTCACGGGTCCTAGCCCTATGGCAAGGCACACAAGCGAAAAAACGTTTTTAGTTGCATGTTAACATGTTTTTTAATTTTCCAAATCTAACATCAGCTTAACATATTTCAGAGGCAGCAAAAGAGGCACACAATGCAAATTGCTGACTATTTTGGCATTTTTACACGAAGAAAGTTATATATTTGGCATTTATAGCGCCCCCTAAAGGCAGATGTGAAATAGGCTTTGCATATATGATCAAGGCAGGCTCTAGAGGCATTGTATTAAGTTTCATGAGGATCAGACTTAGTTTGACTAAATTAACATTTACATGATAAGCCACGCCCACAAGGCCAACCATTGGTCCAATCACAATCTTCTTTAAATAGTTGACTTAGACTCTGCTCTAGAGCATATGTCTAAAATTTCACTGGTGCTATCGCCTAAAAAAGTAAGCGTACAGCCGTGCCCTAAAGGTGCATTTTAAGATGACAAGGTGTGTAGTTTAACCACAATCCCTAAACAGGTTTATGGTTTATGGAACTTATAGGTTTAATAAAGAGGTATTTTTTTTCATTGCAAGGTATGCAGTTTAACCACGGCCTCATAACAGGGACAACGTTTGTATCAATGTGAAACCGAACTGCCACCATTGTGTATTAAAATCAGTCTACAGCATTTAAAACACTGTGAAACATTGTCTACATCATGTTTTACTTCAGGATCTTAGGGCGGACAATAGAACGCAGTATTTTTTGTCAGAACGTAAAAAAGACAGTTGGTCCTGCGTGCTGTAGAACGCTAGCGCGAACCCATAGGAAATGAATTGAATAGAATGTTGGTTGAGCCTGTTCAAGGCTAGAGTAAAGCTTACGTTCGAAATCACAGAACGGCACCAACTGCTATCACCTTGTTAATTTTAATATAACTAGGCGATAAACTAATTTAATGTAAAACCAACCATGTATTCTTGTTGTGAACGTGTGCCTTCAACTGATTAATTTTGTATAATGATTGGTAAATGGCAAGTTTATGTAAATTAGTATAGAAGTCTTCTTAGCTTTACCTGTATGTCTGAATATGCGAGCACCTCTATTTCAGTCCCTTTTAAAAGAAAATTCAAAGCCTCTAGTTTAAAATGTAATTTTAATTGAAATCAAAAGATACACATTTTGAGATATTTCAGGTTGTAGTTGGCGACGTGAGTTCTGAAAAAGTCATTGGAATCTATGGCATGTTTCCAGCGTTCTATCAAGATTTTTTTTTTACTGTAAAAGGCATAACTAGGTCAAAGTTCAGAGCGCCTAAATTATGCGGGTCTTCAAATGAAGCTGAGGATGTTTTGGAAGGAATTAGATTGCTATCAATAATCACAAATAAATGCAGAACAAGTCATAAACGTATTTCCTGATTAATATATAAATGGCGTGGTTCACGAATAAATGTATAAGGATTCACAAATAGTTTTTGGTGATTTATATATACAAGTGATGCTGTTCACAAATAAATGCATATCAATTCACAAATGTTTTTAGAGATTTATATATAAATTACGTAGTTTACACAAATGTTAAGGTTTAAGCAAATGTAAAAAAAAATCTCAAAGCAGTAACATTTATTTGAAACCTGTCAAATCTGCATTTGTGAAGTGCCTAACATTTGTGG
>JAPMUY010002059.1:0-19760 GCA_026901105.3 Galaxias olidus | reverse complement strand
TACGACCGTCTCCGAGGGAGAGGAAAGTGCATGTCTCTGTAAAGACCTTCCCCTGAGCCCCGAGTCTACCCGGCGATGACACACCGTGATTTCACTGCTGCTTCTCTCCTCCTCCTCCTCCTCCTCCTCCCCCTCCTCCTCGCCTGACACCCTTCCATTTTCGTATGTCGACCTTTCCATCTTTTGCCTCTTTGCTTTCTCATCCCCTTGTTGCTTTCCAGACAGACACTCAGTTTTCCGTTCCCGATTCCTCTTTGTCCCGGGATTCTTTCCAAGTCTCCTATTTTTCTCTCGCGAGCAAAGATCTTTCCATGCTCCCCGTGGGCATTCCTTGGTGCTGTGTTTAGACCCTAGAGGGCCCTTTGTAGGTGTGTGTGTGTGTGTGCGCGCCTGTCTGTTCCCAGCCCCTGTTAAGGGCAGGTGATGTAATGGATGCGGTGTGTTCTCACAGGGCAGGATCTGCACTAGAGACAGAGACAGAGACAGAGACAGAGACAGAGACAGAGACAGAGACAGAGACAGAGACAGAGACAGAGACACCCAGCAGTGAACAAGCCTCGCCTCAGCGTTCCTGCTTTTAGCGCTGAGGTAACCCCACACCTCCCCAGCCGCAGCTCTTTGATTTGGCGGTTCCTCCCGAGTGATGGCGTCGCCGCGGGGGCTTTCTCTGGTGAAATGCCAACGCCCGGGCCCTTTGCTTCCTCTCCTTCCTTACGGAAGAGGAAGTCGCATTGTCACGCCGTGGCGAACCAAAAGTCCCAGGCGCTCTGCCTCACCTGAACGTTGCGTGAACCTTTTCCCGCTGGGTTAGGGGGAGGAGAGGACTCTTCCTCTGGCAGGGATTCGGGGAGTGACTCCCAGCGGACTGCTCTCCCACCGGCCTCTGGGACGACGTGCAGGACCAGTGGGCCTCGTGAGCGGCGCCAAGGAAGTGTTTCATAACCCCACGCACCCGAACGAGTACCTTACGAGGAAAATGAACAGATGTGCCGTGTACGTATGCTTATGTATTTGGCGGTAGCCTGATGTGGGTTGACTGTATCAGGCAGCACAAAACAGGTTTTTATATCTAACAGCTTTATGGAACATGTACATGGCTAGTGTAGTGCTACCCAGTGTCGGGGGCACTGGCTACTATCTAACCGTAGTGCAGACTCTGGCCCCTCTCTCCCCCTCCCGCTGTGACCGTGGTCTGCTGCCTTTGCGGGGCGATTAGGAGACGCTTCACTCTCACTTGCAACTGCGCCTCCTCTCTCTCTTTCTTCTTATCTCTCTACGTCTGGCTCTTTGGCTTGCTCTGTTTATTTCTTGCTCACTCTCTCTTTCTTTCTCTCTCTCCTTTTCTTTTTCTTTCTCTCTTTTTCTTTCTTTCTTTCTTTCTTTCTTTCTTTCTCTGCCCTCCAGCCCCCGGTCGGCTGCCTCTAGCTCCTTACCTCTTACTCCCGTAGTTCTAGCCGTGCTCCTCCCGTCTCACTTGCCCTCCCCTCTGTGTTACAGAGAGTCTTCCCCCCCCCCCCCCTCAGTGATCTTGGCCCCCTGCCGGTGGCTCAGGCTTGATCGGGCGACTCATCTAGTTAGGGCGGCGGGCTAATTGTCTCAGCGCTGCTTCCTGTTTACCGCGTCCCACTTCAGCCGGGTCAGAGACGCCACCGGGGCTACCGTCACTCTGCGCCGGGGCCGCCGCTCTGCCGCTCTACAGCCGGGTCAGAGATGGCGCTCCGATGAAGCCAGCGTGCTTCCCTGGGCCGTGAGATCCAATTACAGACCCGCTATCTCCTCAGACCCACAGCTCACATTTCCCGACATGGCATTAGAGCCACATTCAGCGTTGACTTTTGCCAGGGGACATATCAAAGAGTGCGGGCACTCCTCGTGCTCCTTTCAGATCTCTGTTCGATGAGTGCATGTGGACCTTTTGATGATTTTCACTCCCCGGAAAGGATCAGAAGAAAGCCGAGCGTATCCGGGCAATTTGGAAAGCCGTATCTGTGAGTTATTGGAACAGCAATACCCTTTGAAATGACATGCAGATGGTCAGGAAGGAAATTGTGAGGAATGAAATAAGACCATTACATTCTACAATATCTTATACCTGGATGGATTATGACCCGGATATGGCACAAATCTTTGGTTGTGATATTAATGGTTATTCTAGCTGTATTGTGTGGGGCGGGATGGTTTGATGCGAGCGGCTCTTGCAGTGGTCCGCTGTCCGTTCGGTTAACTCCTTGGGTGGGTGGTCTCTGATGAGATTGCACAGTGACGCCTGCCGTGGAGACGTGTGCCGTATCGATTTT
Organism: Galaxias olidus; assembly: GCA_026901105.3. Classification (NCBI taxonomy): domain Eukaryota; kingdom Metazoa; phylum Chordata; class Actinopteri; order Galaxiiformes; family Galaxiidae; genus Galaxias; species Galaxias olidus. The sequence goes on along the minus strand of JAPMUY010002059.1, from coordinate 17,463 downwards.
CCTGCACAGGGTGCCGGAAGCCGGTTGACCGCGTGCCAGAACGATGCATGTCTGGGTCCAATATCTGTTGAGTCTCACCAGTTCTGTTCAAAGAATGGTATCGGGCCTTGCAAGTCTTTCTGACTTTGTACTTTTTTAGTTTTGTGCTGACCCACTTTGACGGATGGGGCACGGAGAGAAAGGGAGGTGGACTGGATGACTGATAATGTAGACTGGTAACGTCTACCGCGCTGTCTGCACTTAGGGAGAGGAAGCATTCTTTGTGTTATTCAGACAGACGAAGGAAGGAAGGACAAGACTATTCAAAATGTCTGCGTTGCCGTAGATACAGTATGTATACAAACAACAGTCCATGAGTTTATTTTCAGCAACTGGCAGGGTGAAGGATTCCTAAAGGGTCCCTGGCTCACTGAGGCCCTGGCAATGAGCTGAGCACATTGAGCAACAGAGAGAGGCTATTTCGGGCCACACCGTTTGAGTTATTAGTAGTCAGATGTGCTGACTTGGTCCCATGTTTAGGGTGAGTAGGTGGTGTGGTCGTCTGTTGTCGTATTTGGTTACTGAGGCAGGAAGCAGTGCAGTTCTCCTTAATGCTTCTCATGGTCCGGTAGCTCGAACACACACTCTCTCTGTCTCTCTCTCTCCCTCTCTCTCGACACTCTCTCTGTTCCACTCTCTCTCTCTCTCTCTCTCTCTCTCTCTCTCTCTCTCTCTCTCTCCTTTCTCTCTGTCTCTGTCCCAGTGCACATCTTTGTCCTCATTCTGTTTCCTCATTGAAAGTGACCGACTATGAAATGGCAGCCCAGCTCAAGTTTCGATCAATGGAGATGGGTCAGTTTCTATGAATGTGTCTGTATACCCCCTACAGAGGTAGGCCTTTTGCTGGCCTGAAATATATGGCCTGAATACATATTCTTTATTTATTTATTCATTCATCCTGTTCTTTTCCCATGGAGGGAAATGCCCTTTATTTAGCAATGAAATTATTGGTATGACAATATATAAATGAAGGTTAGAAGGTTATTTTGCTCAATAATAAATAGTTGATTCTTAATCAAGGATGTCAGATGGAAACAAAGAATATGCATTGACTGCTCGACTCATTTCATCGTAAATATTTTTTATTTGACTCTAAATGGCTTAAGGCCCACGGTACATATTTTACAAAGGCTCTCCCCATTATAACTACCTTCAGTTGCATATTTATGAATCCCATTGCCTTCACAATAGCGAATAATAGCTCGCCAGGAAAATATGACTGGCATAATCTACTCTGTGAGGCCTCATTTGTAAGCGGGGTTCATCCTTGTGAGCACGCGGACGCTGATGATAAATTGATTTTGAAATGAAACCGACTGAACAGAACGCGCGCCGCCCTCCCACCCGCCGCATAAATATCTCGTTCAATTACAGCCCGTGTCAGGCCCCGGTGACGAGGGACCTGGTGGAGCACCTAACCGGAGGAAAGCCTTTCTGTCCAGCTAGGGCTGGGTGACGGAGAGGCCCACACGATGCACCAGCAGCGCGCTTCATTCCGTGGAACGGTGGACTCTCTCTCTCTCTCTCTCTCTCTCTCTCTCGACCGGCGTCCGTCTCTCCGGGACCGTTCTGCGGGGAGAGCCGCTGCAGGCTGCACCTGCGTCGCCTGCAGGGTGGCCCTGCTCTAGCTGCGATTGAGCCAGTGAGACCTGAGAGGGCCCCCCCCCCTTTTGCGATCAAAGCGTTGCTTTTTACGGCGTCCCCTTCCGCGCGGTAAACCCTCTCCCGGCGACTAATCTTAGCCGGAGGCGTACACTTGATACGCTGCCACTTGTGATGGTCCTTCACATTCCCTCCCTCTCTGACGGACTCTCGCTGTCCAAGTCCAGGAGAGGGGGCCCCCATCGTGCCCCTCACTCTGACTCTGAAACAGAATGGGAGTGCGTACGGCGGTGCATCCTCCCATCTGTCCCCCACAGGCCCTCTACGGGTGACGTACACACACACACACACACACACACACACACACACCGGCCGACCTACAGTGCGTGAGTCATTTTACAGCAACAAACTCTCCGCGCCGCGTACTAATTGTGGCTTCTCCATTCGTTCCGATACGGTCACAGCGGCACGTTATACGTTAGCAAGGCTTATTGTTGAGCCCCTGTGGTCTCCAGCACGGAGACAGGCCCCGGCCACCTGGGTTTTCCTTTCTCAGGGCGCCGGGCAGGCTCTTCTAGGCGTTAAATTAACAAACGTTTGCTTACTGTTCCCCGAGGGGTGTGTCCTGTGCTCATACACACTGTTCCGCTAGTGGCGCGCTGGGCCACTTGGGCCTGACGGGGTGCCTGACTGGTTGTCTGGCTGGTTGCCTGGCAGCCTGAGGAGTGGTATCGACAGGCTAGCTACAGACAACCGAGGAAGAGATGGAGCCATAAGAGAGAAGAAGTGGCTCTCGTTTACAGTAGAAAGGGAGCCGGCTGTCAGGTCCAGTAGCGGCAGCTGAGGGTGACAGCTCTGTCTGTGCTTCCCCCATAGCACGTCTGCAGGTGCCAGACACAGACTGCACATTCAGCTGGAGACGTTTTACCCCCGTGACTCAGGCAGGGTTATTCCAAGGCGTCGTCACGTCTTCCCACCAAATGAAACCCAAATAAATATGAGAGATGGGAATTCGGTCTTTGCAAATAATCTGTGTGTGTGTGTGTTGTCAGGTCGCTGGCGGAGGAGGAGGACAGCATGACGGCGGCGCGGTACCGTCCCACCTGGGAGCTGGCCCTGGACCCCCTCATGTCCTGCAAGCTGTGCCTGGGAGAGTTCCCCATGGAGCAGATGACCACCATCAGCCAGTGCCAATGTGTCTTCTGCTCCCTGGTCAGTAGCCCCCCCCCCCCCCCTCGTTTAGCTTAGCGAGTTAGCGGTGGCCCGTTCCTCATTTCGGTCGACCCGAGGAGCTCTGGGTGACTGGAGAGCAGCCTAGCAGGACGTGCTGTCATCATGGAGCACCGCTGCCGTCGGGGTGCAGCGCTCCAGGCTGGGTGGAGAGCGCTAAAAGCCCCCCCCCCCGCTCAGTTGACGTCGCGCCGTAGGGTAACCGCTTCCATTCATAATGCAGGGACGCCTCGAGGAGGAGGACCAGAGGGTGTGCGCGGTGTGATGTCTCCCCACTGTATGTTCTGCGTCTGCTGTTGGAGAACTCGTGTGAAGATGCACAAAACAGTGATATAGTTCTGTAGATGAGCAGCTTGTGTTTTAGTGCAAAAAAAAAAAGAATTCTTAGCTTTAACCTCATATAAAACTGTCTTATCTTAGCTTCATTAAGTATGATTTATAGGTATTGTTGAGGGGACAGGTGTGTTGATGGAGATAATGTATTGAGGTTAACCCACACTACAATGCAGCTGCGGTAGACTAGTGCAACCATGTTCATCTCTCTTTCTGTGTCTCTCTCTCTCTCTCTCTCTCTGCCCTGCAGTGCCTGAAGCAGTATGTGGAGCTTCTCATCAAAGAGGGCCTGGAGACGGCCATTAGCTGCCCGGACTCTGCCTGTCCAAAACAGGGACGCCTGCTGGAAAACGAGGTACACACACACACACACACACACACACGCACACGCACACGCACACACAACCATAAAGACTTTTAAAGACTGATGACGTGGTTGTTCGTAAGCTGAGGAGTGTTAAAGTGAGGTCAGAGGAGCGGGAGCCGGACTTTGTGAACTCCTCCCTGTGTCTCCCTGCAGATCGAGTGCATGGTGCCGGTGGAGAGCCTGCAGAGGTACAAGAGGCTGCAGTTTGAGAGAGGTGAGCGAACTAGCGTTACTGTGCAAATGAAACAACCACGCGCACCCTTTTTTGGCACTGAGGAAACGGTGGACTGACTCCGTGCTGTTTGTTGAGGAGCGCGCTTCCTCCCTTCCCGAAACCACCCTTCCTGACTGACCTATCTTAACCTCCCCTCGAAATAGACTCCTCCGCGAGGGGAGAGAAGAGGGCGCCGGGAGCGTTTGACTGTTTTAATCAAATTCCGCGTAATTGGATTTGCGTAGGATTTAATTGGCAACATCTTCAGAAAAACCAAGCCCAAGACATCTGGCTCATGCCGGATGAGTGTTTGGGTGGCGGCGCGGTTGTTGTTGCGTTTGAGACTTGACATTTCGAACAGCGAAATTAAGTATGCAGTGTTTTCACTCTTCTTTCAAATGTCTGGTGATAGTGAGACAAGAGGTGAAAGAAATTTGAATGTACCGGTTTGCGTCGACTTATCTCCCTCAAACAAAAGCCATGATGTTATCCGTAGCTTTGGTGTCACTGAAGTTAACGATGTGACAGCCCGTGCTCAGCCCTGTGGAGGAGATGTTCCACTTCTACCGGGCCACGGTGTACCAAGTGAGTTAATGTTTGTGTGTGCCTGTGTGTGCGCGTGCGTGTGTGTGTGTGTGTGTTCGTGTGTGTGTGTGTGTCGCCGTTTGCTCCTTCTCAGAGGTGCTGCTGGACCCGTGCCGGACCTGGTGCCCGTCCTCCTCCTGCCAGGCCGTGTGCCAGCTGAAGGAAGCCGAGCCGCCCCTGCCCCAGCTGGTCCAGTGCTCCGTGTGCAAGCTGGAGTTCTGCTCGGCCTGCCGGGCCAGCTGGCACCAGGACCAGGCGTGCCAAGACAACGTGCCCGTCACCAGCTTCCTCCCGGGGGAGACCAGGTAGTAGCCCAAACCGCCACGCCATTCGGATCAGAACCCCCCCCCCCCCCCCCCCCCCTCTCAGTCTTAGGGAAGTTTCAGATAACATGTACTGCCCTGGAAGGTTTTCTTAGACCCGTGCAACAGCGCTAGACATTGTCCATCACTAAAGCTGACCTACAATGACAAGAGAACAGGGGTGTTGCTCTGGTGCTGGTGTAGAATCTAAGCCTCCTTCCCCAGACTGTGTGTGTGTGTGTGTGTGTGTGTGTGTCGGCTGACACCCTCTCCCTACTCCTCCCCCCCCCCCCCTCCCAGTGCTTTCTACAAGAGCGACGACGACGATGACGACGCGCCCATCAAGCGCTGTCCCAAGTGCAAGGTGTACATCGAGAGGGACGAGGGCTGTGCCCAGATGATGTGCAAGAACTGCAAGCACGCCTTCTGCTGGTACTGCCTGGAGTCCCTGGATGTGAGTGAGCTCCCCCCAGGACACACACACACACACACACACCACCGCCCATGGACGCTCTGCCCTCTCTCCACCTGCCTTACCAGGCGCTCTCCCCCCCCCCCCTGTGGGAATGCATGGATCTTGTCGGTCAGTTCCGGCAAGGGACAACTACTCCGCCTTCCTGACAGTATGTTTCTTGTCTCTCCAGGACGACTTCCTTCTCATCCACTATGACAAAGGGCCTTGCAGGAACAAACTGGGCCACTCCAGAGCTTCAGTCATCTGGCACCGGACACAGGTAGGGAGAGGGGGGGGGGGGGGGGCAAGGAAAACGGGAGATTTTTCCGTCCACCACAGCTAGCAGTTAATAATATGTGTATGTCATTTGTATTCTATAAATAGATCAATACAGATTTATAAGTTAATTATCCACAAATGTATCCATCTGCACCTACAGTACAGCACAAATGTCATCAGATTTAGGACTTCGATGCTTTATGTCATATATATATATATATTTATGCCATATGTAGAGCAGCGTTTGTTGATAAGGTCGGCTGGTTCTTTAGTCAGGCACACAGTCATGCTGGGTCTGAAAAGGTCAAGGGAAGAAACCAATGTTCAAAGGGAGGAAGCAGACATGCCAGGTCCGCCCAGTCTGTTTAACCAATGTCTGATTCACTACTGCCCCCTTGTGGATCTGTAGTCACAGAACATGCTCTCCGAAGAATATACACTTGATTCTGTGAATGTATGTACAACACCAGTGGAGGATAATTGCATAATCCTTGCAGTAATGCAAATGAATTCTGGCCTACGTATGGTGTGGGAATGTAAAGTAAAAGAAAAGGTCAAAGCCATCTCTCTCGCTCTGTGTCCGGCTGTGCCGAAGGTGGTGGGGATCTTCGCTGGCTTCGGTCTGCTCCTGCTGGTGGCCTCGCCGTTCCTGCTGCTGGCCACACCCTTCGTCCTCTGCTGCAAGTGCAAGTGCAGCAAAGGAGACGACGACCCGCTGCCCACGTAGCGCAGCCTCCCATCCCGCGGTGGGTCGCTGTCACACCGTCCCCTCCGGATCTCTTCGCGGGGGGGGACCCGTCACTCAGTCCTCTGGGTTGGACGGAACTCTGACTTTGGGGCGGAGACGTCAGGACGGGGTGAGCGGACACTTGGTGGGCGGCTCTGTAACGGGACGGTGACGTAAGAGGAGAACCAGGCTCCGGTGGTTAGTGGGTTGCGGCAGAGGGACGTCCATGTGGAACTTGCAGAGTGCTCTGCCTCAACGTACGGGGCTCAGAGGGGAGGGATGGGGGGGGGGGGGGTTGTATGTTTGGTACTACTGGTTTAGCGGGGCATTTCTGCTATTACAGTTTTTGTATTATTTGGACCATGATTGCCAATCAGTGGATCAGATCAGATCCTCTCGGTTTATTGGGGTTTGGGTCGGCTATTGCTGTGACATGCGTGCGCACTCACATTAAAAAAAGAATAATGTTGCAGCACTTCATCAGATAAAAACCATGTCTGGCTATTGTAATCGTCTTCCTCTGAGGATGAGCAAAGTCTCTGGATTGCATAGTTGACATTCAAACTCAACTAGCTGAAATGTTTGTTCAATTGGCTTCATAATTGACAAGTTGCATGTTGCTGTGGTCACAAATGTTGTATGCTATCGATTTTTTAATAGGGAATAAGTAGTTTGGGGAACCTCACTCGATGTCACCCTGATATCATCCCAGATCAGAAGCAACAACATGGGTTGCATGATCGCACCTAACCATGACAAGGAAATTACTTGCACCAGCTGTTTGCTAATTACAGTTTTTCTGTGTTTAATAAGATCAAGATCTCTTTGCACAAGATCTCTTTGCACAGGTGTCTGTCACTATGGAGCCACCATAACTAATCGTAATTAATAAAAAAAAAGAGAGTAATTGTTACATCATATTTATTCTAGTTGTTGGCATAGTAGATGGGGTGAAATCGCTTCTAAAAATCTTTTGTACTCTTATGTGTTCCTAAACCCATCGGGAAATGGGCTTTGGTGTCGTCACCCAATCAACATAATGTCGCACAATAATGACACTGGAGCAGCGAGTGGTTAGGCAGCTCATGTGTAGCAAACGCTAATAGCCACCAAAAACACTTCATGTAGCAGTTTCAGCTCAGTAGCCATAAAGCCCTTTATCCTTTAATGAGTTAAGCTTCTCGGACACTAGCCGTTGCACTTGTTTTGAAATAGCCACGGTGCCATGAATTGCCTTTTGAAACTACTTTGATGTGAGTGTCTCATGCACATTTTTTACAAAAATATTTGATGTACAGTAGAATTTGAATATGTGCTTATAGACAGAAACACAGTAGTCTTAAGAGTTGCTGTGGCACTGTAGCATTTCTACTCACTATGACCGTTACACCTAAGTTACCAAATCAGTCTGAAGAGCTACATCGAGCTATTAGACATTTTAAATTCAATTTGTTGTTTGTCAGACTTTGTCATTTGCTGAACCAGACCCAATGTTTGACTAAACCACCATTTTCCACACGTATGTATGTATGTATGTACAGTATAGTAATTGGGTCAATAGATCTAGATAACTTCTTATTTCAGATGGGGTTTTTTAAGTATGTGTGCGTTTGCATGTGCTCATGCTTGCATGTTTTGAGGTGTATATATATGCTTATCTCTATATTGCAGAAATTTTTAAAGCCAAATGTAGCCAAAATGATCTTTTAAGATGTCTGAGTCAGGGCCACGTGAACTGACACATATTCATTGTTTTGTATCTAAAAGAAATTGTTTTGTAAAATTTTCACTGGAGATAATCTCTGATTGTTTGCTATTGTAGCATTTGTTCATATTTGTTAGTTTCTTATTCAGATGTTTACATAGTGTGTGTTATTCCATTGTTAAATAAAAAAAGGAAATGTATGTTATACTGTAGGTTTCCATTGTGTTTTTTTCATGGGTAGATTGGTGCCGTTTCAAAGATTACAGATATTTTTTGGTTTAAATAAATTTCTCATCCGGGAACTAGAAATCTGTGGGAAAGAGTTTACTCGATATATCACAGTTTCCACCTGCATACCTCCCAAAGTTCCCTGTGCCGTTCCCTTTGCATGGATTAGACCGCGGATGTATCCCTTTTACCTAGGAACGTTCCATCTAAATACTAAACACAGCAGATGTGATCCCTGCCTCAGTGGCTTGTGAGGAGGGGCTCAGAGAGGCTCACAGGCTTAGGTAATTAACATCAGGGGAGCTAGTGAGGATTGGATCCCTGCTAGATGATTGGCTTTTCTAAGGGTACCACTCAATGTGTCTGTTCCCTCTAGACCATGCTATTGACAGAGGTCCAGCATGTCTGTGATGGAGTCCACCGTTGCCAAGTAAGCAGTGCTTTCAGACCCTAGTAGGCCTCTAGTTCTGTGTTACTGATGTTGGGCGTACATCCATCCATCCATCCATTAAGATAATCCCCGCTATGACACCGGGACCCTCCCCTTCCTCCAACCTGCCCCGTGCCCCCCCCCTTGACTCTCTGGCTAACTGAACTGTTCACAACGTTACCATCCATGGGATTCCATCCATGCTCACCTCCAATAAAGAGCGTCCGTTCAGGGAAGCTGGAACCTCAACAGGCCTTGCTGTGCAACAGTCATTTTGTGAAAGGAGACCAAACAAACTAGTGTCCCTTGAATTCGAACCGGCTCACCCCTCCGACAGGGGGGATGACGCGGAGGGAGGCAACATCTGGTGCGTGTGGTCCAAAGCGGGCACCGGAACAGGGGGGCAGCATCTGGTGGAGCGGCACAGGACCACGCATGGCCTGGCACGCGGACCCTCAGGGCCAGGTGGGCAGCTGCCGCTCCCCGCAAACAGCTCACCAGCAAACCCAATCAATTCACGGGGGCTCTCGGCCTCGGCCATCTGCCCCGGGGCCCCCGCGCGGGAACACAGCCCCCCCGCCACGGCCAAGACACGGAGGCCACGTCACGTGTCGCACCCCTCCCCCGGCTATGGATGCTTAAGGAGCGGCGGCGCGGCGAGCCGATGTTCAACAGTGGGTCGCGTCTCCACTCCCGACGCCTCGGCGAGCGTTCTCTTTAGGTCTCTGGAATGAGAGGACTGAGACGAGGTTCCACGCTGTCACCACAAGGGGGCATCCAAGCACTGGGTTTCATTGGGTCGTCTTTTTGTAAGTGTAGGAACATTTCTCTCCCATGCACTTTGTTTTTACCATAAATCGTGCGCATGTCGTCCAGTGGTATTTGTAGTCCCTTTCATGCGTGCGAGTCCCCCATAAGCTTTGACAGCAGGAGAGCCCTGGCCCCTGGGAGCCCTGGTTACAGGTGAGCCAGAGGGACGGCGTTGGCGGAGGTTCAAGCGGCAGAGCTCTCAACCTGGCGCCTGACCGTCATAGGCCGTGACAGGCACATGTGCAGGGGGGGCAGCAAAGTGAGCGGGGATCAAAGCAGGGAATTTTATCTCCACTACAGAGCCCCCGTCGGTGCATTTTGTATTCTGCCAATCTGTCCAAGCAGTCTGACTAAACCCAGAGAACGGAGGCCGGGTCGGCATTAGGGAACAAATAGCTGCGACAAATGACTGCCACGCAACAACTCTCTCGCAAAACGTCAAGACTTCCACCGCGCAGAGGAAGTGGTTACAATTGTGGTGTAGATCTACTGGACGCCCATTCATATTGTCTCGTGAACTAAGCAAAGTTGACGTACACGCCGAGCGTTAACAGTGACATCTTATTTGACGTAGCAGTAGTGCCTTCCTATTTTCTCATAAAACTATGTGGCTTCGACGGCCCCTTTAGCTCATGACACCATCTTGCATCTTCATCAGCGGACGTCCAGATAGAGAAAAGACGAGCTGGGGGAAAAAACCGCGGCGCTCCTCCAAGCCCAACACTGTATGGTTAGCAGGCGGCTGGTGGCCAGCGCTTCCGCCTGACTGATCCTGGGCTCGAGGCAGTGTGCTGAGAGGCCGGTCCGGCCCAGTGGCCCTGAGGCAGGTGCTGGTCCTCCTGTCAGAGTCGGAGCTCCAGGCCCCCTCGGAGCCCCAGTGACGGGGTCCTACCTTCCCCAGCCGGCCCCCTGGCAGATGGCGCCACGCTGAGGGCGCTTCTCTTAGCCATAATTACCCAGGCTGACTCCAGATGGAGCCATGCAGCCTCGCTGGTCCCTTCATCTGCCGTGCTGCCTCCCTGGGCCCGGCGCAGCACGCTGCCCTGGCCGACGCGCGCTGCCAGACCTGCACCCCTGTGCCTCTGTGGCCGTGCAGGCTGGGCACAGACACGCTTCCTCCTGCGCGCACGCACACACACACACACACACGCTGACACACACACACGCTGACACACACACTCAGCCATATACACTTATTCAGGAGTATTGTGTTTTTTTTACGTGTTAACGCAACCTATTGTATATTCCCGGCGCCCACCTAACCTGTATTCTTTTTTCCATATGAGAAGAAACGGCGACGTGAATTGTATCCGCCTCCCAAAATCAATTGTTTTCTGTCAGAAGTGTGTTGACAAATGTACCTCACATGAAAGCGGTTTGTTGCTGCGTCCAGCTGTCTCTCCTCTGAATGCGGGCTGGTGCCACTGTGGCACTAACAGATGGGGACTCAGGGGAGATTCAGAGAGACACGCTTCTCATCTCCGATGCTGTCTGCTTTAAAGCAGCGTAGCTGCGTGCACACACACACACACACACACGACTAACAGAGTGGTATCAAAGACAAAACACCCTGACAACATTGCCTGAGTTTGAGATAGTCGCTGGTTTGAGGCAAATTATGAACTTAGTTGAAACATCATAAGAAAAAAAAGAAAAAAGACGAGGGTTTGAATTTCAAGCATCTGTGCGAGGGGAGCAGTTTGTCACCTCTCACGGGTGGTGTTGTTAACACAACAAGGCTGCTATTCTAATCCCTTTCAAGCCAAACCCCGCCGCAACGGCCGGCCCCACTCTGCCCGCTTCCTCTCGCACTTGCTGCTCTTCGTAGCAACAGATCTGAGAAACCAGTTAACTGTACCAGGCTGACGGGCAGGCAGGCGGGTTGAGAGGGGGGTTAGGGGTGGTACATGTGTGATGGGGGGGGGATAGGGGCGGCGGGGTGTTGGTTGGTTGGTAGAGGTGACCTTGTTACCATTTCAGGCTGAATTGGCCAGGCTGGTACAGTAGGAGGCTGGTGTCCGTGGGGAAAGGCAGACAGATGCTGTCTCTCTCTCTCCCCGTGGGTGAGACGGTGGAGAATCTGGCCTGAGCAGCTGCCGCCCTAATGATGAGCCCTCGTTCTCCTCTACGACCTACACACCGAGTGCAGCGGGGAAACTCTGCTCCGACAACTCCACTACCTACTACACAACTCGCCACATCCGTACGCCGCCATACGCGTCTCACCCACCTGACTGCCAAACCTTACGCAATGCCACTAAATATAGACGGTAAAGTCGTTGTCATTACATTTGTGTTATCATCTGTGTTTCCCATGCTCTTGGGCATTAGACTTGTACACACACACACCTGCTCCCCCGAAACACTCTCTTACAATGGCTGGCAAATCCTTTTTGCGCACCAGCCAAATGAACGGAAGGTGTTTGGAAGAGACAAGTCGGGGATTTGTCTTCAGAGTGTTGGTGCATCGACTGGTTTGTTTTTCTGTGCGTTTCTACAACTGTGTTTTAGGGAGGGCTCACAAGAGAGTGGAGAGATAAGTGTGTGTGTGTGTGTGTGTGTCGGGGGGGGCTGGTGCATGGCTTTACACCAGATGCCCAACATGACATTTCCTGGCTGGGCCAGTGAACCCCAGCAGGGAGGACATCTGTGGTGGTGCCTTTCATCCCTGCGTCCCCAGGCGAGGTGGCTGGGTACCTGCGTGAGGGCAGGGGCCCTGGAGACAGCCCAGCCAGAGGACTGGAGGATCGCAGCCAGCCAGGTCCGCTGCTCTCCCAGCTGGGGCTGCACTTGCCCGGGGCCTGCCACACAGCCATCCAGCTGCAACATCTGCCCTCTCTCCCAGGCCCGTTTGATCTGCAGCCCACAGCCTGCCCACATGCACCACCACCACCAGCACCACCTCCACCAGCAGCTTTCTCTCTCTGTCTCTCTGCCACCCTGAGAACCTCTCAGCACAGCGGTGGAAATGCACTCCAACACGGTAGACCTCGGAGTGGAATTTGTCGCGCTGATCAGAACTCGTTTGTCGTACCACTGGGAGAGAGGAACTATTAGTGCTGTTCTGGTGTCGCACAGTCTTTAGTAGGTGTAAATCGATCTGTGCTTGCTTAGAGATGGTCTTCCAATGTTGTTGACACGTTGTTATTCTTTCCCTCACAGAACTAGACAGCCATAGGCTAATGACCCGGCGAATGTCACCAATCAGAAAGGTGATTAATTCATTCAAGATCAAAGACACCATAAATGTGTGAGATCTCCCGGTTACATGCACATTGGTCCTCGTGCAGTGCTAGTTGACATTGAAGTAGAGCTGCTGTTGATCCATTTAGATGTCTATATATTTCTGATATATGGCTGTGCGGAGGTTCCTTTTTTTTTAATGCTGTGCGGTACACTTTTGAGGCCGATAATATCGATGGCATTACACGCTGCAACGTTTAGAACCTCACTTAGTGTCTCATTAGGCCCCGTCCTACCCGCTCAATAGACGGCCCTACTGTGGCCACTGCTGGAAATGATTTAGCCTGGCCGGGGGAACGCAGGGAAATATCCGAAACACTATGCTCTCTGTGTAGGAGCTGTATAAACACGAGCAGCCCAAATGGTCCGACGTGCATGCACGTCTTATGCATCTCCATTCTCTTGTTAAACGTACGACGCCTTATATCTTATGGATTTATATGTTTGTCTGTTGATACCATGTGAGGGACTACTCCACAGGAAAGGCTCTCGCTGCAGCTGAGCTCCACCGAAACCAAACGCTGTCTTTCACACGAGAAAGGAATGTGGTTTGTCTCCATCGGCCCAGATGAAGGAAAAAATAATAAGTGTATTTATATTAATGATGTCAATCCAAACAGGTTTTGAACCTGGTTGGTGTTTCTGCGATGAACAGTCCAGCTGAAAACGTTCCCTTAGGTAACAATATTGACCTCATTTCTGAACAAACACGGACAGCATTCACCGGACCGTGGAGGAGGCTCCTTTAAAAGACAGCGCCGACTGCCACCTCCAGGAAACACTCGATCCGTTATACCATGGAACAACCGAGTCACGTGCAAACCCTGCCGCCTGTGAAAAAAAGGCCAGCCTTGTGCCAAAGTGCTTTTTATGAGAAGAGAAGAGGCATATTTATGTTGCAGTTACCCTAATGGAAACCGACTGGACGGTGAGCTGCAGGAAATGGCACTTGAGCAAATTAGGCTCCCGTTCCTGAGCGCCCTGCACTCGCTCTGAAGACGGCGTGACCCCCAGGCACCCTCGGAGTTGAAACATGACAAGTGTGAAATGCTTTATGACCGCGCCGCCAGCGATTACATTACATGAATAACAACTGGGCTGACACAGAGGAGAACCCAATCAGACCCCGGGACGGGAGAGAGGTGTCTGGCGGCCCCGCTGGGCTGAGAAGGGAAAACACCCCCCCTGTGTCCTCCGGGGTGGCAACTCAGCTGGAGGAGGCGTGCCTCAGTCCCGCTGGCTGCGGCGGATGCTGCTGCTTCTACCCGGGTCCCTGGCTCCCGCTCGCTGGTGAACGGCTGTGGGTGGGCCACACGTGGACACAGGGAAAGGGGAGGTGGGGAAGGCTGTGTCTGTCGCCCAGGCGCCCAGGGTGTTTGGATAAGGCCCCTGCTGTAGGAGCCCGTGAGGAGGAGGTGGAGTGGGAGGAGGAGGGGGGATCAGAGTGAGGCTTCACACCTGGAGCTCCCCGTGCCAGAGGAGAGGCTCCAGTCAGTCTAGCCAGCATCTGGAGGGGGAGACAAGGCCACGGAGGTGCAGTCCTCCCCCCTTCCTCCACCTCACTCTGGCTCCGTTGCTCTCCTCCCCTGGATGAAATCACCGTGGCATGCAGGTTCGGGCCCGGGACTTCTCGCTGATTGTTAGATATGAAACAATTTGCGCACGGATGCCCCTCCGCTGAGCTAGGACCAAAAACCAATTGAACGTTTCCTTTTGATTTCCATCATTTGACCTCCCCCCCCCCCCCCCCCCGAGGACAAAGGCCCTCTGCATTCCAACGACCCTGTTCTTAAGCTCGATCGGTGCGATCGCCTTACGCTTTTTTTCTTTTTTCGTTGTTGTCAGAGGAGCCAAACTAATTACATCTGCAGCAGAGATACTCTTCACGGGGCCCTGCCTATTAACGCGCGGGGTAATTAGAGGAGCCGAGCCACGGTCCCCAGTGACACAGCCTCGCGTTAGCGACGAGAGACACAGGCGCACACGGGGCCTGGCCCGCCCTGACGCTGAGCCTGTGTCACCCATGGACATACAGGTTGTAGACATAGTCGCAGGCCCAGAACAGGCCAACCCACCGGCCGGAGACCGAGAGGGAAGGCGTCTTCCCCCCCCCCCCCATAACACCCGTCTTACGCTGTGATGGATACAGGCTGTGTTGGAACAGCTGTAGAGTGTCGGTGTGTGGCTGCCGTGCTTCTCCTCAGCCATAATGGATCACCTCGCGCTCCTCAGAAAGTCGTCTTTGTTTCTCGTTGTGTCATTAAGCATGCCAGGGTATCCGTCTTAGCAAAGAAGTCGTTTAAAACACAAAAAAAGAGCGAGAGAGAGATTTGCTATTACGGCAGAGGACAAAGAACAAGAGTATCACAACAGATGGGCTTTAATCGATATCCATATAAATCAAAAAACAATCAAGACAACCTTTCAGACCCTCAAAGTCGGAGTGTGTCATTGTGCCTTTCATCAATTCCCAATTAACTAGAATGGGGATATTAGAAGATTCTGATGTGCAAGGTGAACTACGACTTCTGAGGAGCTGCGTCGTTGGGGCTAATGAACGGACACGGAGCCGCATTAACCTCTGGTGCTGTTTTAGTCCTTAGTCACAGAAACGCTCATTACCCCGGCGTCTCGCCACGGCGCTCCTTACAACAGTGAACCTGGCGCCCAGATGAGCCAGCCAAACCCACCCACACACCCTCCCGGAGGCCCAGACTGTAGCATCACCTGTGCCCTAGTCTGGAAGAAGGTGGCACAGGTGTCCCTGCCCTCACCACTCTAAGCGAAAGAAGGGTGACATTTACCTAGCCGCGCAGCTGCACCTGCACAACAATGGCCCCGCCGGGATCACCTCTCTCCCCCACTTTGCATGCTATCCTGCTGGCGATCTGTTCCACCTAACTAAGCCCCACAATGGGTAACCTCTGCGCCCACGAATGCAAAGCACCGCCTACGGCATCGACTTCATACAGTAGATCCCATGGGTACTCTCATCCTGCTTGGACATATTCAAATACCGGTTGACGTGCGAGTACAATACAGTGAAGTGTTTTTTACTGTTGTGCCACAAAATGGAATATTCTAGTTGTTTGTGTTGGTATAACAGTGCGGCCACTCCGACGGCTGCCACAACGGCTTTGTTGTTTATCTTGCAAATGTGGGATCCTACAAACAAATGCAATGATAACAAGTAAGTCCACATGACAGCAGCCGGCGTCAGGCGAGCTTGAGAGTGTTCCGTGTGGCACAACGCACAAAGGTAGGCTCCACACGGCCAGTGGGTCAAAGTTCAAATGACGCCTGTTGACACAGTAAAACGCAGGAGATGCATGCCCCGAAACCCACCCACTCATCCGCGCACAAACACACACTAATTTATAGTACACTTTGTTTGTCATGGATCATTGAGCTCATACCAGGGATAGTGTTGGAACGAGTCCCAAGAGCTGAATCACATGTTATTAGTGGAGCTTTCAGGCTTTGTTGAAACATGATCTCTTTATCAAAGCGAGTCTGACATCCATTGTAATCTCCATCTCCCTCTTTTTTTACCCCATCACTCTCTAACTCTCCAGCCCAATTATTTTTAAGAAAATCCGACATCTCCTCCACCCACTCGACACTTGTGGGTTTTTTTTTTCCGTTGCAGGGAAATGTTCAGACACCCAATGGAGGGCCCACTTGTCATGTCACATTTCGAAGCTGATGGCAAGAAAAACTGGGATTCCTCTGGGCCTTGCAGCGGCCACGGCTCACCAGTATGACTGATGGCTCGTTCCCTCGGGCACGCTAAGATTTTTCACAGCCATTTCCCTGCCATGTATCAAGTTGTTGGGGTTCCAGAATATTTTTGTTTGTCTTTTGTGCTGTTAATTGTTTTGGCCATTCATTTGATTTTAGAGTGCATCTTTTCAAAATGAAACTCAATTACCTAGTCAAACACAATACATTATCTCCTGAAGTCAGGGGCTCGCACATGCCAAGCCAAGAGAAGATAAAAGCAACTGGTGTCATTGAGTGCTCCAAAGCCATCCGTTACCATAATGACACTGTGCTCTGCTGCTCTGGTAGCAGGGCTTTTTACATGCAGAGCATGTTCCTCAACAGTGAGCAAATGGAATCCCTGCAACAACGCTCTCCATTAACGGGACTCTAGCATTAATTCAAGCAGTCACTCTAAAAAGACCATTCTAGTGTCAAGTAATGCAATTAACAATGTCAGTCTTGAATAATAATTACAAAATAATCTTTGTGCCTAATGTTTTTTTTTTTTGAGGCATCTGCGCTAGGACTGTGTAGATATAAACATTCATATTTACACGTTTGTTAGCATGGCTGCTCATTCCTTAACTGTTTCCCCTAAACAGCAACGGGATGATACCACTTTCTTTTCTGAATAATTTTTTTTTTTTTTAAATAGGCGGAATCAGTCTTTGAAATGGTGCTTCAGTCTTTGGCTTTGATTTTATAATCCTGGTCTGAACATGTTCCCATTCCTATTTAGCTCTAGTGAGTGGATCAATGCAACCAGGGCAAACTTGGTCAGGTACAAGACCACTAATTGACCTCATTTCAGCATTTGGGATCTCTCTGTAATTGCGTCCCTGAAATGGGGTTTGAGTGAAATAGAATTTGTCCTTATTCATTATTCATTTGTCCTTCACTTACCTGAGGCAATTGAAGCTTTTTCCCTCGGCTTCTTTTAATTGATGTCAATTATATGCCTTCTGAATGCCTGTCCCTGACGAAAACCACCGTTACCGAAATATCCATTCAATTAATGGTTGGATAGGGAAGGGTATGTTAAATTAGAACGCTCAACCTTTTAGCCTTGGATTGCTGTTGCTATGTGACCACCAATACAAAGCCCGAGACAGTGCCGTGGCTTGTTCAAGTGAACTTACTGAATACTCTA
>JAPMUY010002058.1:0-19783 GCA_026901105.3 Galaxias olidus | reverse complement strand
TGAAAATACACACATATACACACAAAACCAACACATGGTTGGATGACCAAATCCCCCCCCCCACACACACACACACACACACACCTCACTCTTTCTCTCTCTCTCTCTCTCTCTCTCTCGTTTTCTCTCTCACCCACAGAGACAGACGTGAGTGCAGAGAGTAGAGGAAGGGGAAACAGAAACGGAAAAGGTTCTAATAATAGCTAAAATAACCGCAGTTACTGTGTGTTATAACCATGATGAACCTTTTAATATTAGTAGTTACAGAATTATCTTGGTCTAATACAAAGGCAGGGCTGGATTATGACCTGGGCCAGTTGGGCCAGTGCCCCGGGGTCTCAGATTGTCTGGGGGCCTCAAAGCCTCGGGCCGCGCTTGGCGCGTGTCCAAAGATTTACAAAGAAAGATGGAACACCAGAGCACCAGAACCCTCAGTGCACACAGCACGAGCTGACCACTAGGCCCCCCTCAGCACTTACAATATGATGCCCCCCAGGGTCGTTGATTAAAGAGTGAGCTGACAAATAGGGCCCCTAAGCCCCTAGAGTGTAAGGGTCCATGAGCCCATCCACCCTTACAATATGAGGCCCCTTGGTGCTTAAAGCATGTGACCACTAGGGCCCCATAGCCCTTACAATATGAGGCCCCTTGGTGCTTAAAGCATGTGACCACTAGGGCCCCGTAGCCCTTACAACATGAGACCCCTTGGTGCTTAAAGCATGTGACCACTAGGGCCCCGTAGCCCTTACAATATGAGGCCCCTTGGTGCTTAAAGCATGTGACCACTAGGGCCCCGTATAAATATGAGACTGGTGCTTAGCACTAAGGCCTCTTGGGTGCGTATAGTGTAAATTTATCACCAGGGCCCCTATGCCACTTGGCGCATGCATAATACCTGGGCCCTTTGGTACGTACAGTGCATTATTAAACCGTGGTGTGTGACCCAAAACGTCTGGGTAAAGTTGAACACCAGAGCCCTCAGTGCACACAGTGCAAGTTGACCACTGGCCCCTGGGTACATATAAGCTTAATCTGACGGCTAGGGCCCCTCAGTGATTACAACGTGAAGGTACCCCTGGGCCCCTGATTAAAGAGTGAGCTGACCGACAGGCCCCATGACGTTTTAGGAAAAGCTGACCACTGGGCCCCTAGGCCCCTACAGTGTGAGGGTCCCTGGGCCCATCCGTGTTTAAAGTGTGAACTGACCACTAGGGTCCTGTGTGCTGTGGCCCTTACAAATGTGAGGCCCCTCAGTGCTTATAGCGTGTGCTGACCACTAGGGCATCAAGGCCCCTCGGTGCATACATCAAGTGTTACTTACCTAGTTAATCAGCCTAAAACTCAGCTGTTAACTAAGGTGGCACACAATTTACCTAGTTAGATAAGTAGCCTTTGTTAATGGGTCTTCTGTGTGAAATACATTTGAAATCTTTTTTCACATAGAAAAACCCTGTTGCTTTGGCACAATTGTCAAATGACAATTTTCATAATATGCTACCCTCCAAACCACTGGGCACTTCTTATCAACAGACTGGATTTCTCATTTCTTTAGATCAGTGGTTCTTAACCTGGGTTCGATCGAACCCCAGGGGTTCGGTGAGTCAGTCTCAGGGGTTCGGCGGAGGTCAAGACACAAACACTGTGTGTGTGTCCGTACCGTTCACGGAAATTCATGTTTTGTTGGTTTTGTTCCTTGATTACAGTGATTTTGTGTGCAACTGATGCATGGTTCAGTTTGTGCACCAATAAAACATTTACCTATGTTTGAATTTGAAAAAATCATATTTTATTTTTCCAATTAAGAAGGGTTCGGTGAATGCGCATATGAAACTGGTGGGGTTCAGTACCTCCAACAAGGTTAAGAACCACTGCTTTAGACAAACTGGAAATGTTTTTTGCGGGGGAGGGGTGCGGTGGGGGTTGGGGTGGCCTCCAAAAAACATGTCCCCCGGGGCCTGACAGAACCTTGATCCGGCCCTTACCTGTTTGTATTAAGTTGACTGTGACACTGCTGCTCCCAGTAGCAGTAACACACTAATATAGCTCTATGTTAAATTACTGTGATGGATCTTTTGATAAAAAACAAATATAAAAGAAAAGTAACTGTTTTAAACATGACTGAAAAAAGATTAAACTGAATTTGGATAACAGGAAATGAATACTGTGTTTGTAAAAGCAGTTGGCTGTTATTTTAAGAAACACACACTCATCACAGCTCATTACATCACTTCCTCCTTGGTGATGCTGTAGTGTAGTTCTGTTTCCTCATTGGTTAACTTGTCATCAGAATAAGAACCAGAACTCGTCATGACGTTCCAGCAAGCACACAACAGATGTTGATAGCACCCACACAAACTAACACATGAACAAAGGGACAAAAACACACACTCCCCCTCTTTCTCTCTCCCTCTCTCTCTCACAGACATGTACAAGCCTGTGCATGCACGCACACACACACACACACACACACACACACACACACACACACACACACACACACACACACACACACACACACACACACACACACACAAAAACACAGGAGTGGAGAGAGTAGTGGAATGTGAAATTGAAACAGAAAAGTTCAACACCACTAAAAATAAACAGTTGTAATTTAAGTCTGAATGGCAGCTGGCATCATCAACAACTGCAAATAGATGGTCTAATAGCTCACAAAGAAATACACATTGCTACATTCATATTTCAAATTAGAAAGTAGTTTGATGCAATATCATGAATGACCACTAGAGGGATGTTCATAGTCAGCAGTTGTTAAGGAAGTCCTTTGAATCCCCTTCCCATATGATTTAGGCTTCCTGTTAGAAATTAAAGTTGTAGTCTGTCAAAATGTCCGAACTCTTGAAAGTTACTTTAGCACACATTGAGACATGTTGAAAACACACATATACACACAAAATCAGCACACGCTGGGAAACTAACACACAAACTAGTACACACATATAGGGAGAGATAGAGAGAGAGAGAGAGAGAGAGAGAGAGAGAGAGAGAGAGAGAGAGAGAGAGAGAGAGAGAGAGAGAGAGAGAGAGAGAGAGAGCGAGAGAGAGAGAGATAGAAAGACGGGGGGAGAGGGTCTGAAGCTAACGTGTTAGCAAACAATAGTTTCATCTCCCCCTGAGTGACTTAACTAAAGAAGATGGAGGACTGGACCGTTTAAATTCATTGTTGTTCTAGTTAGAGAAAACTGCTGTTAGTTATCATTTGTTTGTAACAGGACACAAAAGATGTCAAAGTGGACAGTCACATGGTATGTGCAGTGTGTGCTTATAACAACAGCTATTAACATCTTTTAGTTCCCCAAACCCTTCACTAGAATAGAACTTGAAGTTGCTGCTACTTTTTCACACCTATCACATATCACACCCTTCATATCAAGACTGTTCTATCATTTCCTTTGAAACGGCCATAAATGACATTTGACTCCACCTTGAGTGTTTACTATATATCGTCTACACCAGCTGCCTCTGTCTGAACTCGCACGTCAGCATAGAGAGAGCAGGACATCAGCTAAAATATTAACACAGACCTGTTGGACTCCACCAAAGATGTTAGAAGACATTTCCTCCAAACCAGACCTGACTAAGAAGGTCAAGTATGAACGAGGTGAGATGGAGGAGAGGATTGTGGACATCGATGAAAGTGTAGACACCCTCAGACGTCCAAGGCCAGAGGAGGCTCCACCACGGATCACAGCAGGACATCAGCGTGCAGAGTCTGTTCCTCCACAGAGAAGATCCTTCAGAGCTGCTGCAGTGTGTGTGGGGCTGCTGTGTGTTCTCCTACTGGCTGGGATCACAGGCCTGAAGCTCTACTATATCACTGTCATGGAGGAAAACATCAGAGAAAGAGAGCAGATTATAACCAGGTACAACAACACCCTGACAGAGTTGATGAAGGTGAACACCAGCTTGGAAGGTGAATTAACAAAAGCGATTCAGGAGAAGACTAACTTGATCAACAACCTCACTAAAGAGAGAGGTGACCTGCAGAGGAAGATCAACAACTTGTTCTGTTCTAGAGACTGGCAGAGGTTCATTAGCAGTTGTTACTACGTCTCCACAGAGGGGAAATCCTGGGAGGAGAGCAGACAGGACTGTAGAGAGAGAGGAGCAGACCTGGTGATCATCAACAGCAGAGAGGAGATGGACTTCATTCACTCCTTTAAGAAATCCTTCTTGTGGATTGGTCTGAGTGACAGTGAGGAGGAGGGGATCTGGAAATGGGTGGACGGGACACGACTTCCTGAGGAACACAAGTTCTGGAGGAAAGGACAACCAAATGGAGACTGGAGAGAAAACTGTGTGGTGCAGATACACTATGCAGCAGAGACCAGCTGGCATGATGTATCCTGTTACTACTACACTAGTTTCTGGGTCTGTGAGAGGAACTCCACCACTCACAACTCTAGATACACACACAGTTTTTTTTTGAAATTTCAATGATTAATCTCGGTTCTCTTGTTTCATTTTTGTTTTTAATCTAAACAGGTTAAACAAAAGGAAATGTCTTAGACATTAAAAACTGTTAAATGTCTCTTCTCTGAGGTCTCTCTCTCTCTCTCTCTCTCTCTCTCTCTCTCTCTCTCTCCTCACACACACACACACACACACACCCACAGGTGTATTAGTTAGAGGTACAGTGAGTTACAGTCCTATTCCTGAGGTCAGGTTTTTATAACATTGATCTGTTGTTTCCTAACATGTATTATTATACAGTAGTACAGTAGTCCCCCAACTACCTTTCATAACCCACTCATAATCATCATAGAGCTGATCAACACATGTGGAAAATAGTAATCAAACACATCTGTTTATTCATAATTTGTTTTAGATGATGGTCAAAAGAGAGAGAGAGAGAGAGAGAGAGAGAGAGAGAGAGAGATGTTTGTAAACTGAATTTTAATGCATCATTAAACAATAAACATATATTGACCCCACACATAATCAGTGCACATTGTTTTCTTGTTTGTACCCCACACAGTTTGTACTTGCAATATAAGTATCTTTTTGGTAAAAGATTAGAGAGAGAGAAGAGAAGAGAGAGAGAGAGAAACATGTGAACTCAACAGTTAACTCTTAAAGTTTCATCACCCCACACATAAGTTAACCACAGTTGGTATTTTTTTAAAGGATCACACACACATTTAAAAAGGATCACACACAGCATAGAGAGCAGGAGCTAAAATATTAACACCCCACACATAAGATGATCACACACACATGTTGTTGGCACATCACATGAATTGTCTCTCTCTCTCTCTCTCTCTCTCTCTCTCTCTCTCTCTCTCTCTCACAGGCTCTCACTCTCTCTCTCACTCAACACACACACAGCATAAAGTCACACACACACACACACACGACACAGTACACACACACAGCATAGAGAGACACACACACATTGGTTCACACAACACACAACACGTCATAAATACACACATTCTCTCTCTCTCTCTCTCTCTCTCTCTCTCTCTCTCTCTCTCTCTCTCTCTCTCTGTCTCGCTCGCTCGCCCTCTCTCTCTCTCTTTCTCTCCTCACTATCTCTCTCTCTCTCTCTCTCTCTTCTGATCAATATCTCTCTCCACTCTCTCTCTCTATTCATGGTGATCTCAGTTCTCTCAAGAAGCAGTTTCAATGACTCTCTTCTCTCTCTCAGTCTCTCTCTCTCTCTCTCTCTCCTCTCTCTCTCTCTCTCTCTCTCTCTCTCTCTCACACACATGACGGTCCTAGTTAAGTTAATGAGGCCAACCCCCCCTCCCCCCACAACCAACAGAAACTGAGAAGTTAAACTCCACTAAACTAAAACAGTTACTATTTAACTCTGAGAAGCAGCTTGTCTCTTAAGCTACACATTTATGGTCTAAGAGCACACAGATAGTCAATCTGATATGTTAATTTCAAAGGTTTTGATTATCATAAATGACCTTCTGGATTCAGTTGTTCAAGAAGCAGTTTCAATGACCTTTCTTCAGAGGGGAAAAAACTATTTGAAGAATTCATTATTTGTTGTAGAGAGAGCTTTAGAGAGAGAGAGAGAGACACAGAGAGAGAGAGAGAGAGAGAGAGAGAGAGAGAGAGAGAGAGAGAGAGAGAGAGAGATAAGATGGAGGACTTGTTAGCAAACAAAAGTTTCATTTACTGTCATTAAAGTCAATTTTGTGTTCTAAAGGAAAACTAAAGATGTTTAATTTGTGGACAGTTATTATATATCCTCTGTGCAGTGTGTGGTTATAACAACAGCTTTTAAAACCTTATTGTTCCACCAACCCTTCACTAAAATAGAACTTGAAGTTGCTGCTACCTTTTCACACCTATCACATATCACACTCTTCATATCAAGTCTGCTCTATCATTTCCTTTTAAACGGCTATAAAAACATTTGAATCCACTTTGAGTAGTTACTATATATCGTCTACACCAGCTGCCTCTGTCTGAACTCACACGTCAGCATAGAGAGAGCAGGACATCAGCTAAAATATTAACACAGACCTGTTGGACTCCACCAAAGATGTCAGAAGACATTTACTCCAAACCAGACCTGACTAAGAAGGTGAAGTATGAACGAGGTGAGATGGAGGAGAGGATTGTGGACATCTCTGAAAGTGTAGACACCCTCAGAAGTCCAGGGCCAGAGGAGGCTCCACCACGGATCACATCAGGACATCAGCGTGCAGCGTCTGGTCCTCCACAGAGAAGATCCTTCAGAGCTGCTGCAGTGTGTGTGGGGCAGCTGTGTGTTCTCCTACTGGTTGGGATCACAGGCCTGAAGCTCTACTTTCTCACTGTTATGAAGGAAAACATCAGAGACAGACAGCAGATTATAACCAGGTACAACAACACCCTGACAGAGTTGAAGGTGAACACCAGGTTGGAAGGTGAATTAACAAAAGCGATTCAGGAGAAGACTAACTTGATCAACAACCTCACCAAAGAGAGAGGTGACCTGCAGAGGAAGCTCATCAACAGGTTCTGTTCTAAAGACTGGCAGTGGTTCATTAGCAGTTGTTACTACGTCTCCACAGAGGTGAAAACCTGGGAGGAGAGCAGACAGGACTGTAGAGAGAGAGGAGCAGACCTGGTGATCATCAACAGCAGAGAGGAGATGGACTTCATTCACAACTTGAAGACATCCTACTTGTGGATTGGTCTGAGTGACAGTGAGGAGGAGGGGATCTGGAAATGGGTGGACGGGACACGACTTCCTGATGATCACAAGTTCTGGGGGACAGGACAACCAAATGGAGACAAGAGACAAAACTGTGTGGTCCAGATACATTATCCACCAGAGACAATCATCTCTGGGTCTGTGAGAGCAACACCACCCTCTAACTCTGGACTCCAGTTATTTATTTTTATAATCTTACCTCCTTGCTTTTTGCAAATAATAAAAGGTCAATGTCCCGTCAGTGAGGTAAGTTCTTTATAACAGTGACCCATTTTGTCCCAACCAATATAACCAATGTTGCCTATATGTAATTGATTAAGTTTAAAAACATGATTGTAAGGACACATTGCTGTCTGTCCGTTCTCCCTGTTTCTCTTTAATTGTTTATTTTTGCCATGTCATCTATGTTGATGTTGTGAAGCGTCTTTGAGTCTCAGAAAAGCTCTATATAAATAAAATACATGTTTATTATTATTATTATTATTATTATTATTATTACATTGGAGGTCACAAGGTCCTAAGGCCTCTGCTTGTATTGAGTTGACTGTAACATTGATGTTCCCAGTAGTAGTAGCACGCTAATATAGCTCTATGTTTAATTACTGTGATGAACCTGTTGAAAATAGTTACGAACATAACAGGTTCTAAACAAAAGTTAATGTCTCAGACATAGCTGAAGATAGATCAAACTGAATATGAATATCATAACATCAACAGTGTGCAGTGTGTGCTGGTAAAACCTGTTGACTATAATTATTACAAACACTCACTCATCACACAGCTCATTATATCACTTCCTCCTTCGTGATGCAAAAATGTGGTTCTGTTTCCTCATTGGTTAGCGTGCAGTCTGTCTAAATTTCTAAACTCTTTCATGTTATTTTAGCACGTACCGAGACATGTTGAAAGCACACACACATACAAACAACATCAACACATGCTTGGATGGCCAAATCCCCCCCATCCCCACCTCACTCTCTTTCTCTCCCTTTCTCTCTCTCTCTCACACCCACAGAGACGGACGCGAGTGCAGAGAGCAGAGGAAGGGGAAACTAAAATTGAAAACTGCACTAAACTAAAACAGTTCCTATTTAATGTTGATAGGCCAGTACCTGTAATTCATAGGATGGCTAGAAATAGGATTTTGTTTGACAGTTTTTTTCAATTGCTAACAAGCATTGGTCAATACTGAAACTACTTTTTCAAAACTCTTCACACAGTCTATATTAGAAACATGCATCTCAGCTAAACAGTTCATCTCACCTCCAAAACTCTTTCTCGCCAACAAAACACATCATACATGTCTCAGAATGAGCTCATTCATCCACAACACTGACAACAAGTCTCACTCAGGAAGCAAACACTGTCACTCTTAGCACACTGAACACAAAATACTAACAACAAAGAGCATTACATAAGAGAGAGAGAGAGAGAGAGAGAGAGAATGATTTTTTTTTTTGATAAATCAATAGAATAAAATCTTTGCACTTTATTGAGTGTACTAAATTGTTGTATATTGAATCAAGAATGAATCAGCAATTTGCTTCAGTTACATTTATGTTTTCTATATCTTTTCATAGTGATTTACAGTACTTCATGTATAACATATTCACTGCCTCTCTTCAGCATTTGGCCACATGTTTTCATCAACATCACATCATGTGTCTTCTCTGGCAATACACCTTGGGAAGAATCTTTTAGAATGTCTGATCCAACCCTGTCAATAATTGTGGCCCTTATCTCATCGGAGACCACAGTTCTTGGTCTTCCTCTTCTTCCTCACCCTGTCTCTCTTCTCTCTCCACCAACCTGTCCTCTTTGTTCCATATTTTTTAAAAAGCCATTTAGAAGCCATCCCCTTTAATCTGCTTGCTATGAGCAATGAGGCCAAACAAAGGTCACCTGGGTAAGTTGTCAGCTGTAAACTGCACTCAGCTGTGTTTGGAATTATTATTATTTCATTTTATTGTCAATATTTTGATATTATTTTCTATAGATTTCAATTTGGCTGCAGCAGAAATGGACCATTTTTTTCATCATTCTGTTTTGATTGTGTTTTTAACAATTTTGAACAAAGTGTGTTAGCATTTGAAAAATGTGCTGCAAAAGTATAGTGTTTTGAAGTTTGTGGACTCTGTCTGAGAAAGGAGTTCATGAATTTTGGTGACTGTGGTCACTGAATGCATTTTGTGTGAAAGCAATGAAAAGTGATTCACAGTTTGCTTCACACATACTTCTGTTTTGCTGCCTGTGTGAAGAATTTTGACAATGTGACTTCAGTTTTGACCAATGCTTGTTAGCAATTGAAAAAAACTAACATTTGGGGAACTACATCATCACTGTGTTTTCTCAATCCTAGACACCTGTTCTCCATGCAAAACCTGCATATAACCGATAGAGGACCTTAAAGTCAGCAGTTCAGCACAAAATGAGGCATATTTGGGTATTGATCACTTTTCATGAGCTCACACATTTATTAAGCTTTAATACAGCATTACAATTATTTGGCAATGTTTACATAGTGCTACTTTCTATACAAATTGAATTATCTATCTGAACATTGTAACTCCGGAGATAATTGTAAGGATTGGTGGTGTTGTTGGTAAGACCCAGGCACAGAGAAGAGAGAACAGACAGGTTAACTGATGTGGTCTAAAAGCAAGGCATATTTACTTACAATAGTTCTTTCACAAAACGAAATAAACAAAACATAACGAGAGCAAACTTAAAGCAATGTCTCATGTAGACTTCCTTCACGTACTGCAAAGACTTCACAAATGAGTTCAGAAAACACAGCAACTTAAATACCAACAGAACAGGTGCTCTCAATAGACTAATCAGCTAAGCGCTCACACAGAAAATGACAGTCACAAAAAACAGCGTCGCCATCTAGTGGCCACTGCAGCTCCCTCAGCCCAGACCCTTACAGATAATTAGAAAGTAAAAGTATACTTTGTAAACTTTTCCCTGTAAAACTTGAATTAAGAAATGAAACTGTCGTTTAATGATCAATTGATAGAGTTCTAATCTTCCATTTCAGAGTCCTCATCAGATCTACCATCATCACAACAGAGAGATTCCTTCAGCTCTTTATTGTTATAAAACATTATGCACTTGCACAAATCAGTGCAGGCCGACGTAGCCTTCAAACATGAGCATGTACCGGTAGCCTTCAAACATGAGCATGTACTGGTAGCCTTCAAACATGAGCTTTTACCAGTAGCCTTTAAACATGAGCATGTACCAGTAGCCTTTAAACATGAGCACGTACCGGTAGCCCTTAAACATGAGCATGTACCAGTAGCCTTCAAACATGAGCATGTACCCGTAGCCTTCTAACATGAGTAGGTACTGGTAGCCTTAAACATGAGATTTTACCAGTAGCCTTTCAACGAGGATGTACCAGTAGCCTTCAAACATAAGCATGTTCCCATAGTCTTCTATCATGAGGATGCACCAGTATAGCCTTCAAACATGAGCATGTACCAGTAGCCTTCAAACATGAGCATGTACCAGTAGCCTTCAAACATGAGAATATACCAGTATAGCCTTCAAGCATGAACATGTACCAGTAGCCTTCAAACATGAGGATGTACCAGTATAGCCTTCAAGCATGAGCATGTATCAGTAGCCTTCAAACATAAGCATGTACCAGTAGCCTTCAAACATGAGCATGTACCGGTAGCCTTCAAACATGAGCATGTACCAGTAGCCTTCAAATGTGAGCATGTACCAGTAGCCTTCAAACTTGACCATGTACCAGTAGCCTTCAAACATGAGCATGTACCGGTAGCCTTCAAACATGAGCTTTTACCAGTAGCCTTTAAACATGAGGATGTACCAGTAGCCTTCAAACATGAGCATGCACCCGTAGTCTTCTAACATGAGGATGTACCAGCATAGCCTTCAAACATGAGCATGTACCAGTAGCCTTCAAACATGAGCATGTACCAGTAGCCTTCAAACATGAGCATGTACCAGTAGCCTTCAAACATGAGCATGTACCGTTAGCCTTTAAACAAGAGCATGTACCGGTAGCTTTCAAACATGAGCATGTACCGGTAGCCTTCAAACATGAGCTTTTACCAGTAGCCTTTAAACATGAGGATGTACCAGTAGCCTTCAAACATGAGCATCGTCCCGTAGTCTTCTAACATGAGCATGTACCGTTAGCCTTCAAACATGAGCATGTACCAGTAGCTTTCAAACATGAGCATGTACCGTTAGCCTTCAAACATGACCATGTACCGGTAGCCTTCAAACATGACCATGTACCAGTAGCCTTCAAACATGAGCATGTACCGTTAGCCTTCAAACATGAGCATGTACCAGTGGCTTTCAAACATGAGCATGTACCAGTAGCCTTCAAACATGAGCATGTACCGGTAGCCTTCAAACATGACCATGTACCAGTAGCCCTCAAACATGAGCATGTACCGGTAGCCTTCAAACATGAGCTTTTACCAGTAGCCTTTAAACATGAGGATGTACCAGTAGCCTTCAAACATGAGCATGTTCCCGTAGTCTTCTAACATGAGGATGCACCAGTATAGCCTTCAAACATGAGCATGTACCAGTAGCCTTCAAACATGAGCATGTACCAGTAGCCTTCAAACATGAGCATGTACCCGTAGCCTTCTAACATGAGGATGTACCAGCATAGCCTTCAAACATGAGAATGTGCCAGTAGCCTTCACACATGAGCATGTACCGTTAGCCTTCAAACATGAGCATGTACCAGTAGCTTTCAAACATGAGCATGTACCAGTAGCCTTCAAACTTGACCATGTCCCGTCAGCCGTTAGTTTGTGGACTCTGACTGAGAAAGGTGTTCATGAATTTTGGTGACTGTGGTCACTGAATGCATTTTGTGTGAAAGCAATGAAAAGTGATTCACAGTTTGCTTCACATAGACTTCTGTTTTGCTGACTGTGTGAAGAGTTTTGACAATGTGACTTCAGTTTTGACCAATGCATGTTAGCAATTGAAAAAAACTGTAACATTTGGGGAACTACATCATCACTGTGTTTTCTCAATCCTAGACACCTGTTCTCCATGCAAAACCTGCATATAACCGATAGAGGACCTTAAAGTCAGTAGTTTAGCACAAAATGAGGCATATTTGGGTATTGATCACTTTTCATGAGCTCACACATTTATTTAGCCTTAATACAGCATTACAATTATTTGGCAATGTTTACATAGTGCTACTTTCTATACAAATTTGAATTATCTATCTGAACATTGTAACTCCGGAGATAATTGTAAGGATTGGTGGTGTTGTTGGTAAGACCCAGGCACAGAGAAGAGAGAACAGACAGGTTAACTGATGTGGTCTAAAAGCAAGGCATATTTACTTACAATAGCTCTTTCACAAAACGAAATAAACAAAACATACCGAGAGCAAACTTAAATCAATGTCTCATGTAGACTTCCTTCATGTACTGCAAAGACTTCACGAATGAGTTCAGAAAACACAGCAACTTAAATACCAACAGAACAGGTGCTCTCAATAGACTAATCAGCTAAGCGCTCACACAGAAAATGACAGTCACAAAAAACAGCGTCGCCATCTAGTGGCCACTGCAGCTCCCTCAGCCCAGACCCTTACAGATAATTAGAAAGTAAAAGTATACTTTGTAAACTTTTCCCTGTAAAACTTGAATTAAGAAATGAAACTGTCGTTTAATGATCAATTGATAGAGTTCTAATCTTCCATTTCAGAGTCCTCATCAGATCTACCATCATCACAACAGAGAGATTCCTTCAGCTCTTTATTGTTATAACACATTATGCACTTGCACAAATAAGTGCAGGCCGACGTAGCCTTCAAACATGAGCATGTACTGGTAGCCTTCAAACATGAGCTTTTACCAGTAGCCTTTAAACATGAGCATGTACCAGTAGCCTTTAAACATGAGCACGTACCGGTAGCCTTCAAACATGAGCATGTACCAGTAGCCTTCAAACATGAGCATGTACCCGTAGCCTTCGAACATGAGTAGGTACCGGTAGCCTTAAACATGAGCTTTTACCAGTAGCCTTTCAACATGAGGATGTACCAGTAGCCTTCAAACATAAGCATGTTCCCATAGTCTTCTAACATGAGGATGCACCAGTATAGCCTTCAAACATGAGCATGTACCAGTAGCCTTCAAACATGAGCATGTACCATTAGCCTTCAAACATGAGCATGTACCAGTAGCCTCCAAACATGAGCATGTACCGGTAGCCTTCAAACATGAGAATGAACCAGCATAGCTTTCAAGCATGAACATGTTCCCGTAGTCTTCTAACATGAGGATGCACCAGTATGGCCTTCTAACATGAGGATGCACCAGTAGCCTTCAAACATGAGCATGTACCAGTAGCCTTCAAACATGAGCATGTACCGTTAGCCTTCAAACATGAGCAAGTACCGTTAGCCTTCAAACATGAGCATGTACCAGTAGCCTTCAAACATGCGCATGTACCGGTAGCCTTCAAACATGAGAATGTACCAGTATGGCCTTCAATTATGAGGATGTACCAGTAGCCTTCAAACATGAGGATATACCAGTATAGCCTTCAAACATGAGCATGTACCGGAGGCCTTCAAACATAACCATGTACCAGTAGCCTTCAAACATGAGCATGTATCAGTAGCCTTCAAATATGAGCATGTACCGTTAGCCTTCAAACATGAGCATGTACCAGTAGCCTTCAAACCTGAGCATATACCGGTAGCCTTTAAACATGAGGATGTACCAGAAGCTTTCAAACATGATCATGTTCCAGTAGCCTTCAAAAAGAGCATGTACCGGTAGCCTTCAAACATGAGAATGTACCATTACCCTTCAAACATGAACATGTACCAGTAGCTATCAAACATGAGCATGTACCGGCAGCCTTCAAACATGAGGATGCACCAGTATAACCTTCAAACATGAGCATGTATCATTAGCCTTAAAACAAGAGCATGTACCAGTAGCCTTCAAACATGAGCATGTACCAGTATGGCCTTCAAGCATGAGGATGTACCGGTAGCCTTCAAACATGAGGATGTACCAGTAGCCTTCAAACATGAGCATATACCGTTAGCCTTCAAACATGAGCATGTACCTGTAGCTTTCAAAATGAGCTTTTACCAGTAGCCTTCAAACATGAGCATGTACCAGTAGCCTTCAAACATGAGGATGTACCGGTAGCCTTTAAACATGAGCATTTACCAGTAGCCTTCAAACATGAGCATGTACCGGTAGCCTTCAAACATCAGAATGTACCAGTAGCCTTCAAGCATGAACATGTACCAGTAGCCTGCAAACATGAGCATGTACCGGTAGCCTTCAAACATGAAAATGTACTAGTATAGCCTTCAAGCATGAACATGTACCAGTAGCCTGCAAACATGAGCATATACCGGTAGCCTTCAAACATGAGCATGTACCGGTAGCCTTCAAACATGAGAATGTACCAGTATAGCCTTCAAGCATGAACATGTACCAGTAGCCTGCAAACATGAGCATATACCGGTAGCCTTCAAACATGAGCTTTTACCAGTTGCCTTCAAACATGAGCATGTACCGGTAGCCTTCAAACATGAGAATGTACCAGTATGGCCTTCAATTATGAGGATGTACCAGTAGCCTTCAAACATGAGGATGTACCAGTATAGCCTTCAAACATAACCATGTACAAATAGCCTTCAAACATGAGCATGTACCAGTAGCCTTCAAACATGAGTATGTACTTGTAGCCTTCAAACATGGGCATGTACAATTAGGCTTCAAACATGATCATGTACCAGTAGACTTCAAACATGAGCATGTACCGGTAGCCTTCAAACATGAGCATATAACAGTAGCCTTCAAACATGAGCATGTATCATTACCCTTCAAACATGAGCATGTACCAGTAGCCTTCAAACATGAGCATGTACCGGTATAACCTTCAAGCATGAACATGTACCAGTAGCCTTCAAACACGAGGATGTAATAGTATAGCCTTCAAGCGTGACCATGTATCAGTAGCCTTCAAACATGAGCATGTACCGTCAGCCTTCAAACACGAGGATGTAAATAGTACAGCCTTCAAGCGTGACCATATACCGGTAGTCTTCAAACATTAGCTTTTACCAGTAGCCTTTAAACATGAGGATGTACCAGTATAGCCTTCAAACATGAGCATGTACCTGTAGCCTTCAAACATGAGGATGCACCAGTAGCCTTCAATCATGAGCATGTACCTGTAGCCTTCAAACATGAGCATGTACCAGTAGCCTTCAAACATGAGCATGTACCAGTAGCCTTCAAACATGAGCATGTACCGGTAGCCTTCAAACATGAGAATGTACCAGAATAGCCTTCAAGCATGAGGATGTACCAGTAATCATGAGCATGTACCGGCAGCCTTCTAACATGAGGATGCACCAGTATAGCCTTCAAACATGAGCATGTACCGGTAGCCTTCAAACATGAGCATGTACCAGTAGCCTTCAAACATGAGCATGTACCCGTAGTCTTCTAACATGAGGATGCACCAGTATAGCCTTCAAACATGAGCATGTACCGGTAGCCTTCAAACATGAGCATGTACTGGTAGCCTTCAAACATGAGCATGTACCAGTAGCCTTCAAACATGAGCATGTACCAGTAGCCTTCAAACATGAGCATGTACCAGTAGCCTTCAAACATGAGCATGTACCGGTAGCCTTCAAACATGAGAATGTACCAGTATAGCCTTCAAGCATGAACATGTACCAGTAGCCTTCAAACATGAGGATGTACCAGTATAGCCTTCAAACATGAGCATGTACCAGTAGCCTTCAAACATGAGCATGTACCAGTAGCCTTCAAACATGAGCATGTACCGTTAGCCTTCAAACATGAGCATGTACCAGTAGCCTTCAAACATGAGCATGTACCAGTAGCCTTCAAACATGAGGATGTACCAGTAGCCTTCAAACATGAGGAGTTACCAGTGTAGCCTTCAAACATGAGGATGCACCAGTAGCCTTCAATCATGAGCATGTACCTGTAGCCTTCAAACATGAGCAAACATGAGGATGCACCAGTACCAGTAGCCTTCAAACATGAGCATGTACCATGAGCATGTAGCCTTCAAACATGAGAATGCACCAGTATAGCCTTCAACATGAGTACCATGTTCAAACATGAGCATATACCGGTAGCCTTCAAACATGAGGATGTACATGTAGTTCAAACATGAGAATGTACCAAACATGAGTATGTACCATTAGCCTTCAAACATGAGCATGTGCCGGCAGCCTTCAAACATGAGAATTTACCAGTATAGCCTTCAAACATGAGCATGTACCAGTAGCCTTCAAA
Organism: Galaxias olidus; assembly: GCA_026901105.3. NCBI lineage: Eukaryota > Metazoa > Chordata > Actinopteri > Galaxiiformes > Galaxiidae > Galaxias > Galaxias olidus. The sequence goes on along the minus strand of JAPMUY010002058.1, from coordinate 3,274 downwards.
CATGAGCATGTACCGGCAGCCTTCAAACATGAGCATGTACCGATAGCCTTCAAACATGAGCATGCACCAGCCTGACATTTGATTGACTAACAGCTGCAATGCAGAAACTCTAGTATAGAATCTGGGGCTGGTTGTTTTGTCATCCACTTGATAGTCAGTTCATTGTTGACCATCTCCGCTGGTGAAGGGGCATCCACATTTTAGGTTAAAGAATGCTTCTGGACAGCTGCTTGATAATTTGCATGTTTGCAACTCAAACGCGTCTCCCGTTGGCGGCATACAGGTTTCTGAAGGATTGGTGCAAAAATATTCTATATCTTGCTTCATTGACATCCTTCACACATTGACTATAAAGGGTGCAGGCATATTGCTACAGTTCATTCACAAAGTATATGGGTGTAATGTGAAGTTTTTACCAAGCTTTGAAAGTTCTTTAGGAAGGTTTCACTCTCCTGCACAGTCTTAAATGTTTAGTTCTTTCCTTTCCCATGAAAGGAGCTAGTGGAGTCACATCCTGTAAACACATGGAAACCAATCAGTGCCTCACAGATTGCTGGTCCCAACCAGGATACAACTTTGTGAATAGCAATTATTCAAGTCTTATTCCTAACACCAGTTGCAAAATACAAAAAAAATGTCTACGTCTAACGAAGACATGTCTCCAACAAGAAGATTAAAGTCTAATTCAATACCAAAGTGTCCCATACTGTGGGGACTCCAACCCACAAACTTTGAATGTCTTTATTCCAACACTAGTAGTCCAAGGTAATATCCGTTATGCAGCAGAGCCTTTGTAAAAAACAGGAAAAGGAGCTGTGTTCTCCAATTGCAAAACCAGTTTGAAGCCGGGAGACAGTTCCTGGCGGCGGAACTCTTACATCCATGCCACAGGTTAAAATGACGAGCATGGTACCAAATGTGAAAACACAACAGCACAACCCCGCCATTACTACAGTTTCATATAACTGACTTGATGCACGCTGAGCATGAAGTAAGAGGCGGGTGTCTGCCTCTTCATGGTCAGAGGTCAGCTCATCAGTGACATGTATGTGTGTAATAGTGCCTGTCAGTCTTAACGGATGACATTCTAAACCATCTGTCACATACATTTCCATTGGTTGTTTTACTCTTTCAAAGTCAGCTTCTATCCATACTAAATATAACTATTCAACCAATGCCTCTTTTGTTGGTTCCATCAGAGAGACGCGTCTTCCACTGTTTTGGTGTCTCTATTGTTTACTATGCAGCTGTACTTTATGGGATCCAATGGCTGCTCTCCTTGCTCTCTCAACATGTTTTATGCTTTTAGCTGGATACCGATCAGTGTCAAAGCCCACCCTAGTAATCCTTTGTATGTTTAATTACTGAGACCAACCTGTTGATAATAGTAACAAATATAAAAGATCATAAACAAAATAAATGTTTTAAACATGGCTGAAAAAAGATTAAACTGAATTTGAAAAGCAGGAAATGAAAAGTGTGTTTGTAAAAGCAATTGGCTGTTATCATAAGAAATATGCACTCATCACACAAAGCTCATTACATCACTTCCTCCTTGGTGAGGCGGTAGTGTAGTTCTGTTTCCTCATTGGTTAGTTTGTCGTCAGAATAAGAACCGGATCTCGTCATGAAATTCCAGCAAGCACACACACACAGATGTTGATAGCACCCACACAAACTGACACATGCACAAAGGGACAAAGAAACACACTCTCTCTCTCTCTCTCTCTCTCTCTCTCTCTCTCTCTCTCTCTCTCTCACACACACACACACACACACACACACACACACACACACACACACACACACACACACACACACACAGCAGAAGGTGTGGAGAGTAGCAGAAGGTCTTTCTCAGAAAAGTTAAACATGACTGAAATTAAACAGTTTCTCTCTGAACTGGTATAATCAGCAACTGTATCATAGACATATATGTTCTAATAGGTCCCACAAATAGACATTGCTACATGCATTTCAAGTAAGGTTTATAATGCAATATCACAGATTACCACTAGAGGGACGTTCATAGTCTGCAGTGGCTTCTGAAGTCCTTTGAATCCTCTTCCTGACTTCCTGTTAGAAAATAAAGTTGTCGTCTGTCAAAATGTCCAAACTCTTTTATGTTATTTTAGCACACACCGAGACATGTTGAAAACACACACACACACACACACACACACACACACACACACACACACACACACACACACACACACACACACACACACACACTCTCTCTCTCACACACTCTCACACATCCTCTCTCCCCCCCCCACACACACACATCTCTCTCCACCTCACTCTCTCTCTCTCTCTCTCTCTCTCTCTCTCTCTCTCTCTCTCTCTCTCTCTCTCTCTCTCTCTCTCTCTTTCTCTCTCACCCACAGAGACGGACGCGAGTGCAGAGAGTAGAGGAAGAGGAAACAGAAACTGAAAAGTTAAACTCCACTAAACTAAAACAGTTACTATTTAACTCTGAGAAGCAGCTTGTCTCTTAAGATACTACACATTTATGGTCTAAGAGCTCACACAGATAGACAATCTGATATCGTGTATCAAATTTCAAAGGATTTTGATGCAATATCATAAATGACCTTTAGATGGATTTATATGGTGATTCAGTTGTTCAAGAAGCAGTTTCAATGACCTTTCTTCAGTATTTCCACTTCCTGTTGGAAAATAGAAAAAGCTATTTGAAAAAGAGAGAGAGCAAGATAGAGAGGGAGAGAGAGAGAGAGACAGAGAGAGACAGAAAGAGAGAGAGAGAGAGAGAGGGAGAGAAGAGAGAGAGAGAGAGAGAGAGAGAGAGAGAGATAAGATGGAGGACTTGAGCGTTTCAATTTACTGTAGTTAAAGTCATTTGTGTAAAAGGAAACTAAAGATGTTTAAGTGGACAGTTATTATATATCCTCTGTGCAGTGTGTGGTTATAACAACAGCTTTTAAAACCTTATTGTTCCACCAACCCTTCACTAAAATAGAACTTTAAGTTGCTGCCACTTTTCACACCTACTCACCACCTCATAGCAGGTCTGTTCTATCATTTCCTTTGAAACGGCCATTAATAAGATTTGACTCCACCTTGAGTGGTTACTACATATCGTCTACACCAGCTGCCTCTCTCTGAACTCACACGTCAGCATAGAGAGAGCAGGACATAAGCTAAAATATTAACACAGACCTGTTGGATTCCACCAAAGATGTCAGAAAACATTTACTCCAAACCAGACCTGACTAAGAAGGTGAAGTATGAACGAGGTGAGATGGAGGAG